>JAAGKR010002861.1:7500-84552 GCA_011419295.1 Clarias macrocephalus
CAAAGGTTAACATCAAGGCTGTCTCATTTAAGACAGAAGAACCTGGTTCTGTGTGTGACCCCAAAGACGAAAGCAGTAGAGAACAATTTCAGAAGTAAATAACATACTGCACAAGATGTTACATAATGATTTAGAAAATATGAGAGCCCTACTTCTTCAATTGCTACCATCTTTAGTCTTTCACCCTCTCACCTCTTCATCTGTAACCAAATGCACACGGTTCCAAAAGCCTATAATTTAGATCTAGTGAAAAATGAAGAACTTGCTCTTTTATTTCTTACAGAAAAACCTGAACATTATAATTTACATTTAAGAGCATATTTCCTATTAAATTGTTATGATGTAAAGAATAACCTTATGTGTGACAGCAGACATCTCACAGAAATAATAAGAGTACGTACAGTCAACCAGCAGATTAGCCACAGATTCACTAAACACATCCCAAATATGGGAATTTCCATGTAAACAGATAAACAGAGTGGAGTTTTTCTATGAATGTCAAAAGAAGAAAAACATTACCATATTTAGTACATAAAATGATAGATAGAAAGTTATGTAGTTAGTTAGATAGACAGACAGACAGTTTGTATAAACATTTTAATACTAAAATTATTGCTATACATTATATATTGATATATATGATCATATTATGATAATATGATAATATTATTAAAAGAACAATTCACATTCTATATTAATATAATATACATTATACTATTTTTCTTTTCCTGAAGTGTGTACAGTTAAACCTTGGATTGCGAGCATAATTTGTTCTAAAAGCATGCTCGTATATCAAAGCACTTATATATCAAAACAAATTTCCCTATAAGAAATAATGGAAACTCAGATGATTTGTTTCGCAGCCCTAAATATTTATATAAAAATAATGAATACAAAATTTAAAATAAAACATACTAACCATAAAACTTACTAATTAACTTACGAATCAAGACTGGTGTTAGATGACAGATGAAGCAAGGAGAAACAGGGGGGCTTCTTCTGTCATCTAACACCAGTGTAGGACAACTTCTGTAATTACTCCACTCTAAAAGCATCTCTGGTTACTGGAATCTTCTTCTTTTTGCGTGACTTTAACAAGGAACCTCTCTAATGATTTTGCCTCATCTTGAGGATTTCATGGAAAAGTATCATTGCATCGTCATTAAACAAATTCATCTCGAGCACTTCTACAGCCTTTAAAACTTTTTTTTTTCTTCATGGGGGCCATTGTTGTAGTTCAGTTACTACAGAAGTCACTACACTTGGACACAAGATAAAAAACATTTTTGTGTGCACACACACATACATTGTTATAGTAAACTGTACATGCACACACGGAATTTGTATAAGTTACCTTTAACCTTTAAGGAGTGTGAAGGTGTTTTGGGGCCCTGAAGAAGTTCTGACATGTCCTGATATTTGTGTATTTTTCAGTTACTTATAAACATATAAATGTCCAAAGTCTGATTACACTGTATCGTGGACTTGTGTAGAAATTGTACACATGGGACAGATGGCTGATAATTTTCACTGTCACAACTATTTAAAAAAAAGAAAACCAAAAACCCTACGAACATGCTGATAACAAAAAAATAATAAACTGATGTACATTATAATCATATAGATATATACATACAGTATATATGTGAACTTACACAGTATGATTCTCGATTGCACTCAAAACTGAACAACGCTTGTTTGTCCCAATGTGAGGTGCTGGTGATGCAGACACATTCCTAAAAAGTAATAAATAAAAAATTGTTAGCCAATATTGTTCAGATTAAAAGGATGTGCAATTAATGATTGGACGCACAATATATACAGAGAGACCCAAAAAATCCACACTTCAGCATGAAAAATAAACATCTCTCTACTGTACTGTAGGTCACATGATGGTGATACGACATTTTTAGAGGAAAAATAATACTACACACTGCTGCCATCATTTTATTTGAGTTTTAAAAAAGGGCATAGATAACAATTGTGAAAATATGGTTAACTTTTTTGCCCCTCTGTATTCGTTGAGGGGCAATAGGCTGGACAAATATTTGTTGATGGGCCATAGACCATGTAGTGCATCACAAACATTTACACATTAGATATTAGCAAACACTATCCACTGCGCATGCTTTGCACACATATTTAACACATTCCAAACATTTACACCTAAGCAGGTATTTGTAAATATGAGCTAAATAAAAGAATTTATGAACATTTACTCCAAGGAAAAAATTTCTTCATAAGGCAATATTTCAGCCAATTAGAGCTAACATGTTTGTGCTACATAACATTTCCAATAGCAGCGTCATAAACTAACCAAAACTGAGCCAAAATTATATTAGCAACCATAACCTAAAGCATGTATATATGTATATGTGTATTTTATCCAAAACGAGGTGAAATACATACACAAACATCTGTAAACTCCCTAAGGCATTAGCTTAGCCACAGGGAAATAACATGTTTGTGTTACCTGCGCACCTACCTGCGCATTACCTACGAATAAAGACAAATTCTGAAGTAAGTTAGATGAAGTAATGCAGAGCATTCCCAGAGGTGAGAGAATTGTGATTGGATTCTCTGTGGAGAGATTTTAATGGACATGTTGGGGAAGGGAACAGAGGTGCAAGAATGTGAAGGGCAAGTTTGGTCTTCAGGACAGGAACGCAAAAGGACAGATGGTAGCGGACTTTGCAATGAGGTTGGAAATGACAGCAGTAAATACTTTCTTCCAGAAGAGACAGGAACATAGGGTGACATATAAGAGCAGAGGCAGAAGCACTCAGGTGGACTACATCTTGTGTCAACGTTGTAATATGAAAGAAATCAATGACTGCAAAGTATTGGTAGGGGAGACTGTAGCCAAACAACACAGTATGGTGGTGTGTAAAATGACCCTGGTGGGGAAGGTAAAGAGGCAAAGCAGAGGACAGAGTGGTGGAAGGTGAAAAAGGAAGAATGTTGTGTAGTTTTCAGGGAGGAGTTGAGATAGGCTCTGGGTGGTCAGGAGGTGCTTCCAGTTGACTGGACAACTAGCTAAGGTGATCACTGAGACAGGTAGGCAGGTACTTGGTGTATTATCAGGAAAGGGAAAGTGGACAAGGAAACTTGGTGGTGGAACAAGGAAATCCAGGAGTGTGTATAAAGAAAGAAGTTCGCTATGAAGAAAAGGGACACTGAGAGTAGGCAGAAGTACGTGAAGAGATGCAGCGTAAGGTGAAGATAGAGGTGGCAACGTCCAAACCCAGAGCATATGAGAACTTATGTACTAGTTTGGACAGTAATGAGGGAGAGGTGGATCTGTACAAGTTGGCAAGGAAAAGAGATAGAGATGAAAAGCATGTGCGGCAGGATAGAGTGATTAAAGATAGGGATGGAAATGTACTGACAGGTGCCAGGAGGGTGATGGGAAGATGGAGGAGGACTTTGAAGAGTTGATGAATGAGGAAAATTAAAGAGAAGGAAGAATAGAAGAGGTGACTGTGGTGGAGCAGGAAGTAGCAAAAATCAGTTAGGGTGAGGTAAGGAGGGCGTTGAAGATTGGAAAGGCAGTTGGTCCTGATGACATACCTGTGGAGGTATGGAAGTGCGTATGAGAGGTGGCAGTAGAGTTTCTGACTAGTCTGTTTAACAAGATCTTGGAGAGTGAGAGGATCCCAGAGGAATGGAGGAGAAGTGTATTGGTGTCGATCTTTAAGAACACGGGAGATGTGCAGAGCTATGGGAACTATAGAGGAATAAAGCTGATGAGCCTTACAATGAAGCTTTGGGAAAGAGTAGTGGGGGCTAGGTTAAGGGTAAAGGTGAGCATTTGTGAGCAGCAATATGGTTTCATGCATAGAAATAGTACAAAAGATGCAGTGTGCCTATGGAGAAGTACAGAGGGTAAAAGGGAGTTGCATTGTGTCTTTGGAGATTTAGAGAATGCATATGACAGGGTGCCGAGAGAAGAGCTGTGGTATTGTATGAGGAAGTCTGGAGTGGCAAAGAAGTATGCTAAAGTGGTGCAGGACATGCATGAGAGCTGTAAGACAGTGGTGAGATGTGCTGTAGGTGTGGCAGAAGCGTTCAAGGTGGAGGTGGGTCTGTATCAAGGATCAGCTCTGATCCCCTTCTAATTTGCCATGGTGATGGACAGGTTGACAGATGAGGTTAGACAGGAGTCTCCATGGACTTTGATGTTTGCAGGTGACATTATGCTTTGTAACAAGTGCAGGGAATAGGTGGAGGAAAATTTTGAGACGTGGAGGTATGCTGTGGAAAGAAGGAAGGAATAAAGTTTAGCCGTAGCAAGATGGAATAAATGTGTCTGAATGAGAGCGACCCAAGTGGAACAATGAGGCTACAGGGAGCAGAGGTAAAGAAGGTGCAGGACTTTAAGTACTTAGGGTGAAAGGTCAAGAGCAACAGAGAGTCTGGAAAGGAGGTGAAGAGTTGTGTAAAGGCAGGTTGGAATGGGTGGAGAAAAGTGTCAGGTGTGTTATGTGACAAAAGAGTAGCAGCGAGAATAAAGGAAAAGACAGGAGGCAGAGTTGGACTTAGCAGAGATGAAGATGTTGAGGTTCACTTTGGGAGTGACAAGGATGGATAGGATCAAGAATGAGTCCACCACAGGGACAATCCTGGTTAGATGTTTTGGAAATAAAGTCAGAAAAGCCAGATTGAGGTGGTTTGGACATATTCAGAGGAGAGATTGTGAATATATAGGTAGAAGGATGCTGAGCATGGAACTGCCAGGCAGGAGGTCTAGAGGAAGACCAAATAGGAGGTTTATGGATGATGTGAGTAAGTTGTTGTGAGAGAAGAGGATGCAGAGTATAGGGTTAGATGGATAGGCTGATTCGCTGTGGCGACCCCTGTAAGGGAACAGTTTAAAGACAAAGAAGAATATAGATAAGTAGATACAGACAGACAGACAATGGTTATGTATCCCCAGATAAAAATGTACAGTTGTCCCAGACATTTTGTGAACATGACAAATACCTGTGAGTTTCAGGTACTTCACGGCTATGTAATATAAAATACATACATAAGCCGTTCAGGGAAGGAGAAATGTGTGTCTTAGTCATACTGGTTATGTATGCTCACCTAGATAGATATTTATAGATAGGTAGATCGCTAGGTGGCGCTACATGCCTGTGTGGGAGGTAAGGCGAGGGCACGTGCTCTCGGGATAGTGGAGGATTTCCCCGCCGCACAATGTCATGGCGACCATCACCGAGCAACTTTATGGTGCTTTCCTAACACAGGACTATTCTGGAAATCAACGTTAGCGGTTAGTACATTTCTTTCATATCTGCAATACTGTTTAGTTTTTACTCCACAGTAATTGTATTGCGTGCATAGCTGTATCAGTGTAGCTACTGGAGAATCATTGTTGCGTTGTGTAAGGTGCTAACGGGGTTTAGCTGGCCTGCTAGGAGGCCGGTGGGACTCAGCAGCCCTGTTCCTTTTGTTAGCGCTTCAGCCAGTAAGTGGGGCAAAGGGGAGAGTCGTTTACTCCTGGTCCAGTAGCTGCAGTTTTGGGTTATAGTTACTTTAATCTAGTGGTGTAATCCCACTAGATATATTTTTTGCGCTCGGCTAGAATCAGCTGACAGACATTTCACACACGCGTTTGTTCGGCTGTTAGCTACCGAGCCTTTAAGCTAGCCATGCTCGTGGCCTAGCCAGATGTTTTTCAGGCGCGGTGAAAATGTTGTTAATTGTTAGCTGTAAGTTTGATATGGAAAACACAATCGTTTAACCACAAATTATTACAAACAAGCCTGTTTATGTACCTTCACGAACGCTTAGCCAGGTTAGCCAGGCAAAGCTGAGCACATGCTAGCCAGCGTTATTTATTCTCTTGAACAATCCTGTGCATCCACGGCGCTCAAATACACATACCCAGCATTTTGAGACTGCGCTTTTCTGTTTTGAAATGTGGGAAAAACGTTTCTTATGGATCGGATGCTAGCTAAAGCGCTACGAGATTAGCATGGCTAATTCTCAAAGTATCTGCTCTTTTGTGGAGGCTGTCGTTAGCATGGCTCCTCCACCACTGCTATCGCAGCTGGAAACCGCGTGGTGAAGACTTTTTTTTTTTTTTTAATAATCGAGGGTTTGTCTATATATTTAATCTATACAACATGGTTTTGTTTGTTTGTTTCGAAGATGATGTTTATCGCTTCGTTTTGCGGCTCTTAACGTGAATCTGACGCGTCAAAGCCATAAGCTCAAAGTTTTGGCGCTATTTACCCGCCGCTAAGCACTAACCTGCTATAAAAACGGCTCGTGTAGAAATTAGCGAATTTTCATTAGATTTGCACAAATTATCCTACAAAAACCCTGCTGACTGAGGCCAAAATATTTTTTTTTTAATAATTCAGTAGGTTCAATGTAGTGTTAGTTACTATTTAATGTCAAGAAAACCGTGTGGTAACTTTTGAAGCTGGCTTTGTGTGTTATACTTTTTGATTTACTGTAGAAAAGTAATAAGGAAATAGACACGGTGTTATAGGTAACCTCATGCTGCATCGACTTCCATAGTGGTTGAGAAGTGTTACCTCTAGATACAGTACTTCCTTAAGTAAAGGTGCAGGACGTTATTTGTCTCTAAGCAAGTGACATTTAATGTCACCTTTTTTTAATGAATATTTGTAATAAATTAATCACTTCAGGCTTTGTTGGAAAATAATCCACAATGGTGATTTCTCAGCAATTACAATGTTGTCAACTGAAACGGTTTCCTGTTGCGCAATTGCATTTTCGACCTTATAGCACAAAGCATTTATATAGAAAGCATTTATTTTTACTGTCACACTGTCACCCAAAAGAGAATAAGTTTATTTAATTCTCAGGTTCTCTCTGGGAGTTTCTCTTCAAACATCGCTTACAGCCTGCTCATTAAGGCCAAACTGATAGCTAAAATGTACTTTTTTTTAGTTTGCTATCCACTATTATTAATTCTGTTAAGCTGGTTTTATGCATTGTTAAAAGTGCTAGACAAATAATGTTGAATTTAAGGCAAAACTTGTAATTTGTTACGGATAAGGTTTACATTTCAGCTGTTTATATTTAACATTGTGGAAAGTCCACAAGTCAAGTTCATTTGTAGTCTCTTTAATTTTAGAGTTGCAAAAGAGTAAATTGTCTGCCATTGTGAGAGTAGCTGTGGATGGGTTCTTTCTATAGAAATGAAGCATCACAGCATGTACATTTCTACCTCTCAATGTGCAGGATTCATAAACTCAACAAAGATTGCATGAATGTGGTAATTAGTATTGTTTTTGGTTTTGATGATGCTTGTCATAGGAAGAATGTTTTGCTTGATAATGTCACTAAAATAAACCTAATCAGAATCCTTTACTGTATTAGGTATGTATTCTAAGCCATATATTTGGAGTGTTTGAGTCAAGTGTTGGCATTATCGTTAATATTGTCTTCTTTTTCAACAGTAAAAATAGCAAGGTTAACGTTTCTGACATCCAAGTGAAAGGAGCTCTTTACACTAAACTCGCGAGGACGACTGCAGAGCTGCAGTAATGGAATGTGATGTGACGACCAATGCTGGTACGTTTCACAGAATATATTCTCTGTATATGAATTTGGGTTTGGTATGGCCTAAAAAAAATCCATCATGGTCTATTGGTGATTTTTCTTTCTGTTCAGTGACTGGTATTATTATCTCATTCTGAAGTCTACTTCTAATCTGTGCGCTTGCGGCCAAACTGACATTATGACTCCATACAGGGTCACACCGAGAAACTGGAGTGCACTCATGTACAGATGGTCCCTGACTTATAATGATTACAATTTATGATGGTGAAAAGGCACAGTGCGTATAGTTTTTCATTTTGATATTCTGTTGTGATGCTAGTGTTCAGGGTTGGCTGTGTATGTGTGTACACACACACACACAGCCATCCGTGAACACTATCATCACAATATATACACACACAGACACTTGTACACCCACATATACTGTGTGTGTGTGTAGATGCACACGTGTGTGTTGGAAGTTGTTGGTCATTCGGCATTCAAACAGCAACATTTTGAATTTATTCTTTTATCTCTTTTAGATTTTATATAAACAAATTATTGAGCTCAAAGGAGCGAAACAAGCAAGTTTTTATTTTACCATTTTTACAAATGTCCCTAAGTTAATCTTTAAAATAAAGATTTCTAATAATAATAAAATAAAGATAAAGTTGCTCTCATAGTATAGTTCAGATGTAGCAGCCTGAGAGGAAGGTGCATGAAAGCAACTTCTATACAGTCAAGTGCAGAAATAAAACACTATACAAGTGCACTAACACATCTGTAAAAAAATTCTCCCACTATCCCAGCAACGCTTTCATAGGTATTCACTTTAATTTTTCTTTATTTTGAAATTCATGTATGTGAGGTTTGAGATGATGATGATGATGCGTGTTAGTCGTTTCCACATGATGTATGTGTTTTTTTTTTTCTTGTTTTGCACAGAATCTCAGTCTGAGAAGCGTCACTGCCTTTAAATCTGAAGTACTGCCAAATTATAGAAGAGTACTGATGTTTTTTTTTGTCAGCGCAACTTTCTTTTTTTTTGTACTTTTATTAGTATTCAAAAATGTATTTTAAAAAATCAAAAGATAAAGCTTTCATGGTCTCCAAAACCACATGTGGCACAAATTCAAAGCAAACAATACACTTATGAAGGCTAAAATTGGATTGATATCAGTATACTAGAACAAACTGCACACACATTTCTTACTGTTTTTGCCTAAAATTCCTTTAAGAAATTGTAGCATTTTACAATTGGATAATTTTTTTTGCATGTTTGTGGTAAATGATTTTATCCAAATGTAGTCTAAGGTAAGTGTTTTGAACATGTTTAAGGTTGGCTACTGCTAGTGATGTGGGTTATTATGGGTTTCTTTTGATGTAACTGCATTGTAAGTTGGGGACCAAGATCGACAATTACATGGTGGTCAAAAATTAATGGACTCAAATATAAAACTGTGAAGTATAAATTGTGAATGTTATTGCATTGAAAGTTTCAGAATCAGAATGTGCTGTAAAAATATAACACGAGTGACGGTGTTGAAGCTTTCAATACATCTCATCAGAGCTCATTGTTGCGTATACTGGAGCATTTACAAATCTTTTAATAAACAAAATTTAGTGCTGACTCATTAATCATTTCACTAGTGGTAGAGCATAGCACAACTGGGACTTTTAATTGCCTGTTTCATTTCGCATCATAGGGTCTAGCTACACCAACTCTCGGTCGCCAGAATGAGTTAAATTAGATTGGTCCAGTACACAGTACTGGAAAGAGAAGAGGGCAGCTGCCTTCCAGAACCGACGTTGTAAATGAGAGCTTTGGGGATTCAGCCACAGAACCCAGAAATTGGCTAAGTGACACTATAAAATACATATTGTATTTTTATCAGGACAGTCCAAAAACACCATGGTTTATTCTCCTCATCCTTTCAAATTTTCAAACTTTTACATGTTGTACAAAGCTAAGTGTTAGCTTTGTAAGTGTTGATCGCCAGCTCTGCCAATTGCTGTTAGTAATTTCCACTGGTCACGGAAGGTTCTGTGTTGAGGAGCAAACTGGTTAAATAAACAAACAAATCATAAACTGTTGATGATAAATGGTGTCCGTGAAACTGTTGTATAAAATTAAAATCACACCATCTGATATTTAGCACAACAGATTGACCTCTCATGTGATGTTGCAGAAATACAATGTAAAATAAAGCTGTGACTATTTATTCCCCACAGAAAGCGGGGATCCAACTGATCCTATTCGACATGAAGATAATGTCCTCAGGGATGGCAGCGAAACACCAAGAAAGAAAAACAAGAAGCACAAAAAGCACAAAAGCAAAAAGAAGCGCAAGAAGAAGAAGGAAGAAAAAGATAGCAGCTCTGAATCTGGAGTGGAATCAGACCAGGAATCTCAAGTAAAGTCAAGGTAGGGGTTTGCTCGATGTGCATTTAAAATAAACACAGTTTTTACAATTGGGTAATTAAGTATGTTGTGTTATTTATCACAGTTTAAAAAAAGGAGACCTGTCCAAATTTGAGTCTGGTGACCGTGATGAAGATAAAGAACTAGCAAAAAATGCAGGTGAGTTTATCTGTGTCCTTGCTTAACTAATGTTGCATGTCAAGGTATCCTTTCTTGTGCGTTTTGTGGACTTGCATATTTTTGTTTTTCCAACAGAACCACATGATGATGACTATAAGGCCAAAAAAACAAAGCGTCATACAAGCAAGAAGAAGAAGAAAAAGAAACGAAAAGAAGAAAAGCAACAGAAAAATTCTCCTTGTTCACGCTCAATGAGTACATCTGAATCCGAGTCTGAATCGGAATCTGAGTCAAAGTTGCCACAACCATTGGACACCTCTAACTTGGATCAAAAGTCTCCAGTGACTGTGTTGAAGCTTTCAAATGACAGATGTAAAGATAAGCTGCCACTTCCAGATGATAAGAAGGGAGGAATCACTAGCAAATCTGAGCATACTGAAGAGGAATGTATAAAACCAGCATGGAGGGAAGATGGGTCTCCTCAGGATTTGCAGACTGTACATCAAGAACCGCACAATGAAAATCGCATCAAAACAGAGAATCTTGAAAAGAACGGAAGTTTTAGCAAAACACAGGAGCTCCCTGATATAATCCCTAAGCAGGAAAATGTGCACAAAGAGCAACTCGTACTGAAGCACATAGAAAAAGAACCACATGAGAATCAGAGAGGAAAGGGAGATAAGGAAAGTGTCTCTAGATTAAGGTCTCGATCACATTCTGATGATAAATCAGGCCACAGTCGTTCAAGAACTCCAAAGCAATCCTCTGCTATATCAGCATGTCGAAAAGATAGATCACAGTCCAGAGAAAGGTCTGTTTCTAGCCCAAGAAGGAACAGTAGTACAAAAAAAAGATATTCGAGGTCACCATCAGAAAGTCACAGGTCACGGTCAAGATCTGTCAGAGGACCAAAGCGCAAGTCCAGGTCCCTGTCTGCAAAAAGAAGGCGTCGCTCTAACTCCAGGTCCAATACTAAAACCAAAAGATCCAGAACCAAGTCCCCACGACGTGGTCGGCGAACAAGATCTCGGTCTGCTGTAAAGCTACGCCGTTCACGGTCAAGGTCAAAACAATCGATTTCTCGCAGAAAGAACCGCTCAAGGTCCCGCTCAAGGTCTGCTCGGAGAGGTAGGCGCTCACAATCACGCTCACGAAGAAGGACACCACCATCCCGTACACGAAGGTCTCGGTCCAGGTCAATCAGGAGAAGGAGGAGAACCCGTTCAAGGTCCATTGTGATACTCAGGAGATCTAGATCCAGAATGAGAAGAAACAGACGATCTAGATCAAGGTCTAGAAACCCAAGAAGGCGAAGCAGATCTAGCTCTCCCCTCCGCTCCAGACGCTCTAAATCAAAATCCCCTGTTCGGCAAAAGAGATCCAAGTCTCCACGTAGGACAAGGTCAGAATCAAGATCTCCTAAGCGCAGTAGGCGGTCAAAATCAAGATCTCGTAATTCAAAGACTGCCTCGCCTAAATTTAGTAGAGGAGCCAAAAAAAGCAAAGCTAAGCAATCAAGATCAAATTCACCGAAAGACAAATCTAGGTCTAGATCTAATTCCAGACGAAGACTTTCCTCAGATAGAAGTCAGTCGCCAGCTAAGAGCAGGTCTAGATCTTCGTCACTGGCCAAAGACCAAGACTCGTCAGTTCAGCATGATTATAAGGAAATATCAGAGTCCAAAATAGAAGCTGCCCAAGAAGTAGAACAAACAGCTACAACAGAAAGGTGGAAACCATTGATGGATAAAGAACAGTCCCCCGATAAACAACAGTCCCCAAAAAATTCCTCAAATGAGGACATGGAACAAAAAAAACTTGAATTGAAAAATAAAAACTCCAGTAAAGAGTCTAAGAGTACCCTGGAGGGCAGTGGGAGGCAAACTGCATCCAGGTCAAGGTCCTCTTCATCAGAACCACTAGCTCAGGATGAGAGTTCTGCGTCAGATGATGAGCAGTCTGACAACTCAAGATCTCGAACACCAAGTCCAGCCAAGAAAAAATCAGGTTTAAAGCCCAGCAGGGTGTCCAAGTCACCCATTCGAAGGAAACGCTCTAGGTCTGCTTCCTCAACCTATAAGGCAAGGTCCAAATCAAAGTCTGTTAGTGGTAGGGAAAAGTCAAAATCTCCTCCTATAAGGAAACGAAGATCTAGGTCTTCCTCACATAGCCCAAGAAAGAGGTCGATGTCTAGGTCCCCTGCCCGGCGAAGGAAATCGCGTTCAAGATCAGTCACTCAAAGGGGGAAATCGAGGTCCAAATCTCGTACCAGGACCAAGCGTTCAAAGTCTAAATCTCCCAAAAGAAAGCGCTCTAAGTCTAGATCGCCAGTACGAAAAAGGCGGTCTAAATCCCGTTCTCCTGCTCGGAGAAAGAGGTCAAAAACGCCAGAAAAAAGCAAACGGTCAAAATCTCGGTCTCCTACCAGGAAGAGACGGTCACGATCATGGTCAAGGGTCCGTCACTCACGATCTAAAAGATCTCGCTCTGCATCTCGCCGGAGGAGACCTGTGTTTCGAGGTCATTCTTTTGACAGACGTGACCGCTGGAAACGGGAGCCAAGCCATTCTCCTATTCTCATCCTCCGTAAAAGACGGTCCGCCTCAAGAACACGTCGTAGTGTTAGCAAGACACCACCACGACTCACTGAGCTAGGTAAGCATGAACATTTTGAGATTTGTATCTGTGCAGTTTGTGTATCTATATTCTGAATACTTCAGCTTTGCTCAAGGCGCCTTAGCAATTCATTCATATTGTTACCTTTCCTCTTCACAGATAAGGATCAGCTGTTGGAGATTGCTAAGGCTAATGCTGCAGCAATGTGTGCTAAAGCAGGGATGCCCATTCCAGAGAGCCTTAGGCCCAAGGCTATCCTCCAGTTGCCTTTGCCAACTCCTGCTCCAGCCCCTCTGTCTTTGCCGCTGCCCCTTCCAGTTCCTAACATGCCCATGAACATCCCGATGGGAATACCTGGTATGCCTGCAATACCAAACATGCCCATGAATGCTGCTATGGCTAGTATGACGGCTGCCACCATGACTGCAGCACTTTCTAACATGGGAGCCTTGGCAGCCATGCCCCCTATGCCTCCACTGCCCACCATTACCAACAAACCTCCACCAGCTCCTACTCCAAATCTGGCAAACATTGAAGAAGTGAAGAGAAAAGTGGCTCAGCAGGCTAACAGCATCAGTATTAAAGAGCTGACAGAGGTGGGGAAAAATTCTACAATGTATTAGGTGTTTGCAAGAGTTTCTAAGTAATTGTAAACTTTTGCTGTGTATACGCACAATGTAAAGAATGAAATACAATGGCTATGCTGAATTGAGCTGTAAATCGTTGGTACACTATAATGTTTAGGGAATTGCGATTTAAATTTGTCTCGAGCACCTGTTTCCTACAGGTTTTGAAATATTAAAAACTACTAAAAGTATTTAATGAACAGTGAAACACTAAGTTGTTAGTGGTTGTTTAAATATAATCTTTTTACCAGTTTTCTGCACCACACTCCAATCTAGTAAGTGGTGGTTCTGCACCAACTGCCCATGAGCTCAAATGGTGAAAAGTGAAATGCAGATGAAACATGGGTATTTGGGAAAGACATAAGCAGTGTGCATTTTTGCAAGGTCTGTGGCATAGTTTTAATTTTAGATCATTTAACATGTACATGTTTACCTAATTATTTTAAACATGAATTGTTTCTTAATTGAAAACCAACCCAGCAATTGGGTTAATTAAGCCAACCAACAAAAGATCAGTTAAATCATGAAATAGATTAAATGGCCCAGCTCTAGTGCTGATATAGGAAAATAAAACAAGGTTTAGAGGCGTAATTGCACAAAAACTCAAACTGGAGAGCTGTTATTGATTTCCAGTAACAGCATGCCCTGGAGTGTTTTATTCCTCTTGTAGCGATTATGTAAAAGATGCTGTGGGACAGAGGTGTATCTTTATCAAATGAATGCTGTACTGTTTCATGTGGCATTTGTGTTTTTAGAAATGTAAGCAGATTGCAGAAAGTAAAGAGGAGATGGGTCTCTAATGATGAAGACTATGGAAGAAAAAAAAAACAGGTAATTATTATTTATTTTTTATCACGTCCACCTATATGACCTGACAATTTTCGTATTTAACATTGTATATCAGCATATTTCACCAAGAAAATGCATAAAACCAATGAAAGTTTTTTTTTTTTTTTTTTTTTTTTACTGCTATATATAAAAACAAATGCTCAATAAAGCATTTTAAAAGGTGAAAATATAAACATAGGTTACAGATATGAATAAGTAATGCTAAAATTGATCTAAATAAACTCAATCTATACACAACTATTTAAATGAATAAATAGTTTTTAGCTACATCTCTCTTTAAATATTATTTTACGGTTAGACAGCACTACATTACAGGCCAGGTATTCCAGGTCAGGGCAAACCCGGAAGAAAATACAAAACTGGGACAAAATCATATATGCAATTATTTATAAGGGAAATTGTGTGGCAATTATTAAACCATCTTTGCAGTCATCTTTTAAATTATTTTGGAAAATAATTTAAAATATAGGAATGTTCTGATTCTGAAAAGTAGTATGTTCGTTGATGCACTTAATACTTGGTCTGGGCTCCTTCAGAATTAATTACTGTATCAGTACAGCATTTGCATGGAGATGAACAGCCTATGGCACTGTTCAGAAGTTTTTGAAGACCAGGTTGTTTTGATGGTAGACTTCAGCTTGACTTCCAAACGAAATGCAAAATGTACTTTCACCTGAAAGGAGGAAACCATTGGTTCAGGAAATCCAGCCTTTCCTTGACAATCTTCTTAAGGCAATGTGGTCATCCCTGTTGCTTGTGAACCTTTTTCTTCCGTACCTTTCCCTTGAAAACTTGAAAATTTTCATGAATGTGCTTTAAAATAACACTTTAAAACATCTAGCTCATTCAGTCGTTGTTCATTTTCTGGAAAACTCAAATCAGCAGTCTCCACCATGCATGCACTGAACTAGACCAAGAGATGCATGGTATTTATAGTGTATGAAGAGTAATTTATAGTAATTTACTCAAGCTCAAAATTAATATCTTAATATTTTGAGCTACTGGATGTTTGCTTTTCATGATTTCTAAGTAGAGATGGAGATCGATCTCTGTAATCATTAAAACTAAAAACAAAAAAGACATGGAATTAATCATATTTTATTTTAAAATATGAATTTTAATTATTTTTTTTTATAAAATATGAAGGAAAAAAACTTTTCCATTTATAGTTCTAGTTTTGTGAGATGCAGTGTATGTCTCCTGTCTGAATTATTTAAAAAAAAAAATTTTACTTGGTTATAGTATTATCAGTCTTGAGATTTTATATTTACTTCTTCTGTTAATTGCTTGAACTCACTCACATTCTTTTTATGTTCCAGTAAATGATGTCCTGGTTAACAGTAACATACCTTGGTAGTAACCCAATGTTTAAAGATGAATGAGAAGATGAAGTGAAGACACCACTGGATTTTAAACTGTCAATCTAGGAAACCGTACTGATTCCCATGGATAGCTCAACAGTGTAATTTTCTGATGACACCACTGTAGGTGGCAGTTATTCTTAAACACGGGACTCAATCTACTAGATGAGATCATTTTGTGTGTCTTCAGGAAGATTAAGGGACTTCCTTGTATATGAAAGAAATGTACTGCTTGGTCAGATTCACAGTGAAGTATTGTTTGAATTTCAACATGGTCTCTTTCGACAGTTGAAAGAATCAACATTTTTTCAAGCTGCACTCTTGTGGATTTTTTTGATTAACTGTGTGAATTTCAGACCAGCAACACCATGACTCGCTTCACATGTAAATCCCATAAGAAATGTAAATCTCATTTATAAAGTACTTTTGTGATCAGGATTCCATTATTTGTTCTTAAATCTTTTGTGCTAATATTTTTTTTTTTTTTTTTTTTTTTAAGAAACTAAAATTTAAGGATTAATCGTCACTAAATGCTATGCTTCATAGGTGATATTTTATTTGTGCAGGGTTGCAGTTGTATGTGATCTTAGGGAATCTGGGAATTTAAAAAATGGTCACACTATACTGGATTTTAGACCCTGATGGGTGTATAGTGCTGTTTTATCTTATCATTTGAATTAGATGTGTATATGGCCAGTAGAGGTTGTGACGGAGTGCTTTGTTTATGCTATTCAACATTCTCAGAATTATCAGATTAAAATAAGAGTGCATAAAATGTACTGAAAAGAACTGCTCCTGTTGAGACACCCGTACTTTTTGCTACATCTTCAGTGAATTTCTAGGTGTTCAAGTTCATTTTGGTGCATTTATTCTGTGCTAAGTCCTCCCCTCCCTCCCTCCCTCCTCCTCTTTTCCACTTTGTCGCTTTCTCTTTTTTCCCCCCTCTTGGTGCAGGTCAGTATTTTGTGGGTGAGATATCACCAGTCAGGCCACTCCTTAGGAAATATTTGTGTTGGCATACTTTTGTTTTTCACTGGCTAAATTTCACACCCCCATCCAGACCCATCATTTACCCTAGTTCTGAAATTAAACACACAAACCCGATACACAGACTTGGTAAACACTTAAAATGAGGACTGATTTTTAACTGGAAGTTCTGAAACAGTTAAAGCAATGCTTCTTGTAATAGAATCCCTCAGTCCTATTAATCCATGAATACAGCTTTTTGCCACTGTTATCACTCCAAATAATTAATAGATTACACTTCTCACTTGTAATTAGGAATAGTTTAACAGTTCAGTTTCAAGAAAGCTGAAGACAATGAGTGGCATATAGTTGAAAGATCATATAGGTCAGGTAACAAGCTACCCAAATTATTGACCTGGACACCCCCTCCCCCCAATTAATTTTTTTACATTTCATTTATAAGCCACTCTGTAATAGGAATGTAATCCACTTGAAATATTTAAAATAAGTGGTACTTAACCTATTTGAGGCAGTGTGTTATTGTACACTTTGTATAAGTTCTATGTTCTTATCATTGTGTCATATCCACATTTTTGATTACACAGTATGGTTTGGATTTTCCTCTGCTGTAAGACAAGCCTGCTTTGTACATAATGCACCATATGATTATTAAAATAAATGCCCATGACCACTGATTATTGTTTCTCATTTTGTCATTTAGGGCTCAATTCCAATGCTCATTTTAACCATTCACAAAGGTCGGACATTTCAAATGGATTGAAATTTAAAGGGGACTTCCGAACCTGTACTGTGTGGTACCTTATTCTGGATGTAGCGAGTTTTGGTTTCTCTAGCCCTTAATATGGCCAAATGTGTCCATCCTAGTCAATGTTCAAGTTCAAATTGAAGATCTCAGTTGAGCAAGTTTTCCACACTTTATGGTACATGCACTCCTAACTAATGTAATGCTAGTGCTAATGCTACTGCTGCGTCTGATGAAATGCTTGTAACTGAACATCCATAAAGCACTCTTTCTACTGTTTTACTGCATAGTGCAATTGTGATTAATGAGTAGTATATACAATATAATCCACAAGGGTGTATGTGCACATTTAAAAACTTGCAGCATAAAATATAATTTACTTTGAAATAAATTGAGCTGAGTGTCAATGCTCATTTCCTTGATCTGGCTGACCTGACAGGGGCTATAGTGCTCTACCAGCAATGGTATCAATTTCCCAGATACTAAGACACTGCTTCCTTTATTTATTTTTTTCCCCTGTGGACTTGATAGAAATATAATGTAAATGTCTACACGGTTTGTTACCCCATTAATGAAGACTTCTTCCCTCAACAATAAAGTTTTCTATTCTGCCCTTTCTCCAATAAAAGCTTGCATGTTGAGTCAACATGCAAATTATGGAAAGTACTTGTGTCATTTGGGAACTTCGTGTCCATTCATTATGTACCTTCTCCTGAAAGAGATTTTACTACTGGGTGTAAAAGCTCAAACTTCAATCAGGGTTATGTGCTCAAAGCTGTGTGGATTTGGAAGTTGCAGGCTGACTTCCAAATAAGTGTTTGCTCCCTATAAATGCTTCCGCTGTGCGTTCAGTTTTAAATAATGGCATTTACTGCATAGGTAAAAACATGGATGGATGGATTAATTACTTTCTTTATTGATTGATTGATCCCCATGGAAATTCCAGAATAGAATCCCTAACCCAGAAAAAAAATCCTGATAGGCCTTGCCTATTTTACTCATTAAATATGAAGTATTAAAATGTACTGTATATAAAACAATTATTTCCGAGACTTTAATTTTGAAATCTGCTCTGCCGGTAGTTGCCTGAAAACGCGATACGGTTCACATATAAAACATGAGCGATGTTATGGCTTAATTTTAACCTCTACATGATCTAACAACTGTTTGCTTTAATCTAAACGCTTATGTTGTGCATTTAGATACATTATTACCTAGTGTTATAATATCGGTTTCCCCCGCAAGCGTTTGAAGTGTGCAGTAATTGGCTGGCTTTAGCAGCTAGCTAACGAGCAAGCCGGGGTGAAGCTAGCGGGCTGACTTTCCCGAGACATGCAGCAAGTGGATATGGCCGAGGAAGAGGAGCTCGTTAATGTGCACTTCACCGCTCTTCCTGATGCTCTAATCGCGTGTAAAGTTGATGAAGACGTGCTCCGACACGGACAGCTGCGAGTGAGTGACCAAATTACTAGCCGCTAGCTAGCTCTCTGTCTTTATGCTAACGTCACTTGTTAGCTGAAAGATGAACGACAACCTGGAACTGAGGTTTCTGAAGGGATATTGTATAAATATCTATTTAAACACAGGTGCACATCAATTAATTCTTACACTTTGTTTAATTGGGATTGCGTTAATAGAGCGAACAGTTCACGGATGTGCAGCATACACATTTGTTCCTGGTATAATTCAGTTCGATTCAGTTCTATTTGTAGTCTATTCGCTTTGATCTTTTTTATATATAGGTAATGCACGCAGAAACGTCACCAATCACCGAATGACTGCATATCATGTTTCCCAAATCTATACATGTTCACATTTATTGTAGAAAGAAGTCTTAAGTCACAGACTAACTAATTACACATTTACACATTGTTAAAATTACTGTCCAGAACATGAAAAATGAAGCCATGGCAACAAGTGGTCTGGAAACCTGATTTATTATTTGAAAACAGTCAAGGAGAGATTAAATTAAAGAGGTGATGGTACACACAAAATGTATCCGGGATTATTCCGGGGGAGAAATGGCCAGCAATAACCAGTAATTAAATCTCTGAGAAAATGCCTACCGGTGATTGGATGTTGTGGAGAAAATGGGGACTGGTGTTTGGATGGTGGGGGGGGCCGGTGATTGGATATTGAGAAAAAATAGGAATCAGTGATTGAATGTTGATGGAGGAAAAATAGGAACCGGTGATTGAATGTTGAGGAAAAATGGGAACTGGTGAACATGCTGCTCAGTTAGTCTCCTAAAACGTGTACTTTTAACTTGTATAACTGTCAGCTATGATGTGAGCTGGAGAGCCATATCAAGTTGCAGAACAGTCTTTAACTCAAAAACTTACTAGACAGGAAGTCATAAAATTTCTCAATTAGTTTCTAAATCTAGCAGCAAGATTGTTAATTTGGTAAAGCTATTCATTGCTAATATGTAGAAGGTTATTTTAGTGTATGACTGTGTCAAATTGCTGCTGAATTATATAGATTCAAGTGGATTTAAATTATTAGTCAAAGAGTGGTTTAACTGTGAATGACCGCCATTGGTACATTTTTATTTTTCAAAACACACATTGATTGTGACAGAAAATAATCAGGAATTATGTTTTTTATTCTCCTTAAAGTGCCATATTTAACAAAAAAATGCAGTCATGCTTGCTTCCTTGTGAGACAGATTAACCAACCAAGGGGAAACAAGAAGTGTGTTTGAGTTGAAGAAACAAAATGGAAGTGTCATATAGTATGAAAAATTCTTAAATGCTTCTTAGCCATTCGTGTGGTTCAGTGCCGCTACGCTGAAAGCTGCTATTATGTTTTTATCTTTATACTTGAGACACTTTGCACGACCTGGAACAACTGGAACTGAAATTTACAAAGGTAACTTCATTAGCTTCCCGATTCAGGAGACTTTGTTTGCCATTTTTACACATACCAACAGTATGATTCCATTGAAAGTTTTGGTGCAGAAACATTTTAAATCAGTAATAAAAAGAAAGATGCTGTAATAAGTAGAATGAGCATATAATACAAGAATAATATAGAAAAGTTAAAAGGATTTAAGCTAACAGAATATAATCCTCTATAATAATTATCTAGTACACTGTGGTATGTTTTGGACCTGACGCCCAGATATTGAACTATTGTACTACTTCAGATTTACAAATTGCACTTTGTCTTAAAGGCTTAATTGCACATTTGATGTTGCAGTTTTATATTGCACTTTTATTCTTTGATAATAAATAGGTGAAGGATAGTAACTCAGTCTTACACCAGATACACTGATTATAGCAGCAGGTCTCTTTATAAGAGAGATTAAAAAAGAAACTGGTTGTTTGAAGGAAAACATAGTGTGATGCTCTGTACAGAAATTCTTTAGCATTTTAAAATGTATCATTAATATAGATGGCCAAAACATAATATTGGTGCTGATTTAAAAAATATATATATGTTCTACATATAACACGCAAAATGTGTGTGCCAAAGGAGCTAAGAAACTTCAGAAGTTTATGCAACATTGAACTGATCAATCTTGTTTCCCTAAAACATTCTTCAGCCATTTTCGAGAGATGATTTTATATTCGCCCCAAAAATTAAATTTTTCTGTGTTATACTTTCTCGCTTTAAACAATAATCTTTCAAATGTTAATTATTCATATTTCATATAGTATTTATACTAAAATTGTATGTATAAGCCATGTGTAAGCTTCTTGGAAGCATATGACTTGTAAAAATGGTTGCATAAGTTAAAGCCTCCAGGTTTTGGTCAAAGCTTATAAAGCAAAAATGAAAAAAAAATGTACAAGATGATTAATACAGTATTCACACGTCTGTTTATTTGATAACTTTAACAGTATTTTATATTATTATAATTGCCTTTATATAATAATAATTTAAAAAATCTGACTTTCAAGCACTTCTCAATATTATACTAAATTCTGCCTTGATTAATCCATTTGGCTTATCTTGTTTGTAATGAGATTGATTTCATGGTTAAATAGAAAGAACTGTGTCATTGTTTGTTATACTGAATTTGTTGACTGGTTTTCTTATCATGGTATCTTAAGATAAAAAGAAATGTTATAAACTAGGCTGCATGCAGCTGGAATCGGTCAGCTGATAGTCATATGACGGAAGATTCCACTGGGTTTTAGTGTCTCTGGAAAGTCTGGAAATGTACAGTTGGATTGCGATATGTTTCCTTAAAGCTCATAAACAGTTCCGTCAGTGGAAAGTGCAAGTCGTTGCTGTTCTGAATCAGGAAAGTCCTCTAAAGGACATATGGAAGGAGACCAGACTGCTTATCAGGAAGCTTTATGTAGAAGCTCAACAATTTAACATGAGGCTTATATACTATCTGGTGGACTTGATGTGGTCTATCCTGTGTGAAACATTTCCAGTTATTAGCTGAAGTCTTATTACTGTATTATTATTATTATTATTATTATTATTATTATTATTATTGCTTAGCTGCCCTTTACGCTGTGATTATTTAGTGTTTTACTAATGTGAGGTTACAACACACTGAAAGGTGTGTTGACAGTTAAATTTAAGTGGTTAAAAAGGATCTCAGTGTATAATAGTATAGAATCAGGTGGTCAGTAAATAACAGACTTTGTTGTTGGTGTTGAGTGCATTATCTGTTAAAATACAGTTTTCACTGTGCCTTCCAAAGCCTCTGTTTACGGAAATTTCCACATCTTTTAAAGCTTTCGAAATCCTTTAACGCTGTCATAAATGAGCTGTTTGAGTTGAACAGAAAATGTGGTGATTTGTCAAATGCCACTCTGTTAGAAGCCTCATAACCCTTTCTCACGTCACCTACATTCTTTCCCTTTGTTTAATGTTGGTTTCATATTTCCCTCTTTCCACTGCACAAGTGGTCTGGCTTTATTTGAATAATGGTCTCGCTCAGCGAACGCACACACAAATGAGTGTTTAGATATAGTTACGCTCATCTCGGTGACTGTGACACAATGGATTTTACCTGAGAAGCTTTAGGTTGTATTTGTTTGGCTTGGCAGACACGGAGAGAAAGACGTCATGTAGTGTAAAAATAAGTCTGACGTCTTCGTGCTGAACACCACTTAAAATGATGGGCTGACTGTGCCGCAATGAAGGGACAAATCCACTGGCTCTGGAGTCAGAGAGAAAGGGTGGGGGAGCAAATGGATAGAGCAGAAAGAGCATGAGAGAGATGAAGGGAATTAACACCCATGGAAAGTATGCTGCAGGGAGCTCTTGATAACACAGCTGCCTCATTGCACAGCTCAGCTGATTTGGATTTTCCATCCCGCTCATCAAGGGAGGGTGTTCAGGGAGTGTGTGAGAGAGAGAGGATCGCAGTTGTGTGTGATAGATTACAGTTTTCCAGCTCGACATGCCCAGCAGGAATGTGTCAGAACGGAGCAAACTGAGGTTGGTAAAATTTAGCTTAGGCTATAGTCAGCAGTGACACACATTTTCCAGCCCTTGTACTCTTGGTTTGACTGAAGATGAGTCAGCATAGACAGCAGTCGGGTTAAAGAGCAATTGAGGAAGGAGGACTGTAGTTTCGCTCCCTCCCTTCCTGAAGGGGCTGAGCCTGTCACTGTGCTGCTGACGCTCTTGCATAAAGAGCAGCAAACACACGAGTCTGCAGTCTGGCTGAGCCTCAGAGACATTTAATCAGTGGTGGAGAAACACGGTCCCTTTTGAAGATTCTTTTTTCGGATAACAGCTTTCTCATGCTCTGGTAAATTCAGCCTCTCATCTGGTTTTACGTGTTGCTCGTTTTGTCTGCGACTTATTTCCTGCATCGAACTCTTGCTTTAACCACAACCTTGACTTCAACTCGCAGTAATAAGAGGAAGATAGAAGAGAAAGAAAAGTCTTCCTATCAGGAAAACCAAAGACAACTACCATTTATTTCTGATCCAGATATCATTCCGCTCTCACCCTGGGGAAGACAAAACGGACCCCTTTGAGATTTCTCACTTCTCAAGTCCGCTGCAGGATTCAGCGAGCATCCATCATGCACCTGAAAACCATGAAGTGCAACCCCTTCTGCCTTATTGCATCTCTAGAGGACCTGGATATGTTTAACCGACCTGAGGCCAGGGTACTGTAGTGCTTTTAGTGTTTTTAGCCAAGCATCTTTTCTGTGCATCAAAAAACACCTAAATGTGACTGACTGAGGTCTAGTAAGAGTAGACTGGTAAAATGTACCTGCTTTTGTATGAACATTTTAGAGGGATTAGTACAGATATAAAAATTATACTGCAAATTTCTGACTTAAAATCACTTTGCTAGATTCGATTTGGCAAAGTGATTAGAGAAACCTATCCTAGGTTGTATACATGTATGTAATTTTTCAGAGGTGCAGTCACAGAATTGCTAATGATCCAGAAACATCTGAAAACAACAAACAATTGTGTGACTTTTAAACAGCATAAGATTCTGTCCAATACATGACAGAGGCTAGTAAAGCAATATTAATTTAATACCCAGTTTAAAATAAATTCAGGTTTCAGTGACTTTCCTGAGTGATTTCAGACAGACATGATGGTCAATACATCAGAAATGATTTCTCCATAGACTGGTTCTATACTAATTTGCGATTCTGTTCTGCTATGCTTTTCCAAAATACTTTTGCCCAGTCACTACTGTGAGGTAACCAGAAAAGATTAGGGAAATGGAAAATAATGAAAATGAGCAGGGGTGGAATGACGAATGAGGAGCGATTCAGACTTGAGTCTGACGTGAGTGATGCTCAAACGCTCACATTTACATACAGTTGGTAAACGATTGGTTTTCAGACGGTTGGCTCATAATGCAATCTTTTTGCATGGGGGCTGATCCAGTTTCCCACCATCATTTGTCTGTGCTCCAGCATCCTTCAGTGAGTCTCCCTTGTTACCCTGGAAACCAGGATCTTGTGGCATGTTCCTCGAGCCAGTCAATTACAGGCCTTATTTAGCAGTAGAATTTTGTGCGTCACAGAGGATTAATATAGACAGGCTAACGACAGTCTCTCTTAGCTTGATTGATAACAACAACAATAATAATAACTTACTAAATGCAGCTACAGATGGCTTGGCTATGCTTTTAAGTGAAATGTGTTTTTTTTTTCGAGGATCTGTGTATTTATTTCTGTATATGTTTTCTCTCAGGTTAGTTTCGAAGAGCTCTTCCGTGCCTTTGATGGTGAAGTTACCTTTCAGTTTTTTAAGAGCTTCAGGAGAGTGAGAATTAATTTCAGCAATGCTCTGGCAGCTGCGGAGGCGAGAGCAAGACTCCACAAGAGCGACTTCAATGGCTCAGAGCTTCGACTTTATTTTGCCCAGGTATGTTAATGCTATTTTAAATTCAAATTCAACTTTATATTTGTCACATTTTTCTTTTGTTCTCTTTTTGACTCACAGCAAAAGATTTATTCAGTGATAGACTATACTTAATTGTTGCTTCCTACTTTTGAACGTCACCTTTCTCTCTTTAGTCAGTACATATAGGAAGTGCACGACTGGAGCCTCCGAAACCAGATAAGCAGTTCCTCCTTTCTCCACCTCCATCTCCTCCTGTGGGATGGGAACAGGCTCAGGATTCCACACCTGTTATTAACTATGACCTTCTTTGTGCCATCGCCAGACTTGGCCCAGGTACCTTCATGAAAATAAAACCTACTTGGTTGTATTTCTTAAAAAAATAGTAGAGTATCCATGCGCATGCCTTACTCATTGTCTCCTTTTAGGGGAGAAATACGAGCTACACTCTGGAACCCCAACTACCCCCAGCGTGGTGGTGCATGTGTGCGAGAGTGACCAGGACAGCTCTGGTGCTGAGGACGATACGGACAGCTTCAGGCGGCCACGACCCAAAATCATCCAGACCCGGCGTCCGGATTACAGCTCCACTGTCACCCAGTGAGCACGAGGAGTGTGTCCTTGTGCTGTAAAGTTTGTTTTTGTCTCTGGACTGTTGGACGTGCAGGTAGTCTGTCTCCATAGAGGAAGTGTTCAGTCAGCGCTTCAGTCTGGAGAGAAAGGCACACTACATTTGCAGTGTCTTTCAGGGGAAAGTGAGTTTTATTGCATGCATTTGTTGATAAAGTGGCTCATTTCCCCATATCTAAAGGTCAATGGAGTTTTATGGATGTTTCCATTAAGTCTATGGCTACAGAGAACAAAAGCCTCCCATTGTGGCTTATTTATTCCTTTTCATTTGAGAAGCATGTTTTAGGGCAGTTCAAGGTGCATTTTTAGGATGGAATTTGTTGTCCTGTTTTTTTTTTTTTGTTTTGTTTTTTTTAACAATAGCCTTCTTTCGAGACGTTTTCTTTAATCAGTGGAAATGTGAGGTATTAATACAAAGCCTTAGTATGACTGTTTGTTAATCTTAGACTTGGAACATTTGTGGTAATGGGTATTTTTTTTATTATTTTATATGTTGGTTGTAGGAAAAGATAAGGAAGCTAAAATACAAATTGAATTTAGTAAGCTTCCTTTCTCAAAAACATCATGTTGTTGAATTAACAGCTTGTTTACCACTGATTTAACAAATGTTTTTGGTCAGTAGAAATGAAATGTTTATCAGACATCCTGACACATTATCCTGATGATAATATTTGTATGACTGAAATTTGCATTGATTCTCTTTGACCATAACACTGTAATACAATCAGTTGTAATGAGGGACAGCCTTTATGCCCTTTATTAGGATTTGCACAGGTTACATGGTAAAAAAAAAAAAAAAAAAATCAAGTGTTTGCTTTATTCAATCAGTTCGTGTTGTTTGACTGTATGTATGTTTACCTTGTTGTAATGTCTTAATTGTCTGGCTGTTCAAAAATTCAAAAGGACCTGCTGGGTTTCCACAATGTACGAGTCAGTTTCCACACTGTTGACTTAGTTATCACTTGGATGTATGTCATCTTGTGATTTGTACCTTAACAACCAAAATAATAAATCAGGATTTTGACCTGGGTGTTTTTTTCCATCATTTAACTTATTTTAACATTATAATTTTGAGCGCCAAGCCGCATGTGAGAGGATTTTTTTTCACTCATTCATTAAAAAAAAAAAAAACCCTCCATAATGAGGTAATGATGCATGTAAAGGACTTTTCAAGGTGAAGCGTGGATTAATCTAGAAATAGAAACCATGAGGATAAAAAGACCTCGCATGTCATCACCAATGCCTATTTCAATGTGCAGCATTGTTCCCTCTGCTGTAGAGCTATTAATCCCCAAGGTCAAATTGATGTCTGTACACTCAGTTTTCTGTCTGATCTCACTCAATAAGCCCTGTCTGCTTTCTGGCATTTCTTCTTTATTGCATCTACATAATGAGATCCAAGGAAAGATTATTACTTACAGTTACACTGTGCATCAAGCCACTATATTAGCTTTACCAATGTTATACTGGTTTAAATTATTTCAAATTAATATTTTTCCCCACGTCTACTTTTTAAAGGTCATGCAAATCATTTCATGGCTTGGGGAAATGTTAGCACATTTTTGGTTCCGAGTCTGCTCATTAAACAGTAGTGATGACATGAGAACGTTGCCCTCACCGACCTTCACTCTTTTTAGACTCATTAAATGTGCTGATAACTTGAGGGAGATGTGTGTGTGTGTGTGTGTGTGTGTGTGTGTGACTTCCATATATGTGGGTGGATTTCATAGTCTCTTAGTATAGGCTCAAGAGTCGTCTTGTGCCTATAATTTATGAGTCCGAAGGAGGTTACTATAAACCACAGGTTGTGCTTCATTAAATCTTTTTATAAATCAACCCACTGGAGATTCAAAGGTATGTATTATGTATTTTTATTAGTTTTCTGTGTGACTATTTTTTATTGTGTGCATTTAAATCAGAAATTTCATTTGATACATTTTTTGACATTGAACTGTAAGTAATAATTCACAGTGCAGTATTCAAAAGCAAAATCAACTCATCATGGTTTTCTTTTTTTATAAATAGCAAAGGTGAATATGCTAGCACAAAATCGTTCAGATGTGCAATCTCTTCTGCTCTCCTTGCTTCAGCACTATCTTAATGAAACCTGGAAATTTCCAGCAGTTGCTCTGCCTCCTGCTGCCGCTAAGCCTTTCAGTGCAGTGCCAGTTAAAGCGCAGAACCAAGGATTCATCTACATTTTACTGATGGTTGGGCTCTTCAGCTTTTTCACCTTTGGCATCATGTTTAGTTATATCCGCTCTAAAAAGCTGGAGAACTCGCAGGATCCATACCACCAGTACATAGCCAGAGACTGGGCGAGTGTGTTGGCTCCATCTGCAGTCATAACACGGGCTCTCAAAAAGGAATCTGTGGTTATTGGAAACCCTGCAGCCCTGGAGCACTTACCAGGATGACATGGAAAGAAACTGGGGCAGTAAACATGGATAAGCGATGATGATTGCTCTGTGGAAAAAAAAATGCTTTTAGAGTGATTACAAGGTCAAACTAATCAAAAGATTAAATTGTACACCCCCCCCCCCCCAAAAAAAATCACAATATTCCCAATGACACTGTGTATCTAAAATAGAAGGCTTACTTAAAAAGATAACACTGTAAGCATTATGTACATCATAATGAGTTGTCTGATGTTTAATCTATTTTTTCTTTTCAAATAAATTCTCTCTCCACTATATTCTTCTATACAAAAATAATAATAAACAATAAACCATCATAAAATGTCTTGTGCAATCTCCTCTGTTTGGTATAAGCATTAAATAAAACATAATTTTAATTTACATCATAGTGATTCATCTGAGCCATATTTTATATATTTTATCTTCTAAAACAGATTTTTCAAATAATATATACACATATATATTTGTCTACTTAAATAATAATCGTTGTAAAACATCTTGTACAGCCTCCTCAGTTTGGTGCTGTTTACAGCAGGATTTTAAAATACAGTGTTATTCAGACATCTTTACATTTGAGCAGATTCTTCATCCACATAATAATTCTTTGCCAAGTGTTCTGCTGAAAGGCAGCTGCATTCTCTTTCTCTTCCATGAGCTTTTTCTCATTCTCTTTCTCCTTTTCCTTGCGATGCTGTTGATCAGCATTCAGTACTTTCTCCATCTCTTTGTTCATATTAAAATGAACCATCTGCCAACTCATCAGAGGCACGATCAAGTTAAAGTCATCCACTTTCTTGTTAAGCTTGGCCAGTTCGTCAGAGAAAGTAGCACAGTGTTCTTGCCACTTGATCTGCTCCGAGTGTTTCATTGGGTTTCCTAGTCTGGCCCGGACTTCGAGCAATCTCTTACGCATCTTCTCGATAGTCTCTCTAATCTCTTTCTGAACCACTATCCACTCAGGCTGGTAGCCGTTATCTATAAGGATTCGGTTAAGGTTGTGGGTCATGGGATCAGCATAGGGGTTGTGCTCAAACTTGCTTAGTGGTTTGCCAGCACCGCTTAGGTTGCGGAAGTCACCGCGTGCCATCGACTCCTGGATAAGATCCTCAACTAGTCTCTCTACAGCCTGCGTTATCTTGATCTTCTTGCTTCGCAGACGTGTATCCCTCAAAACCATGGCTCCCTCTTCTGCTGCTGCTTTCTCCATGCTTTTGTAGCGATACTCCAACACCTGATCTGTAGCTCTGTCCATCCGGAACTGCCGATACTGTCGTTCACGCTGACTTGGTGTTCCAGAGCCCACACCTTCATAGTTGAGATAGTGTCTGTGCTGTGGTGCATGCCCTTTAACTTTTTCCTCCTCCTCTTCCTGAGTGTTCTGCGAGCTAGACTTTTGTTGTGCCAGGTGGTCTAGTACAACTCTATAAGCCTCCTCTATTTGTGAGAATAAAGCAGCATCAGCGGTGGGGGCTCCAGAGTCAGGGTGGTAGAGTTTGGCCATGCGCAAATAAGCTTCTTTGACCGTGGCATGGCTGCTGACGTCGTCCTCAGGCAGCTGAAGCAGACGCAGACTTTCTCTTAAGCCACGCCCACGTCGAGGCCTGGAGGTGAGCAGGCGAAGAGTGATGGTGCTGTAGACAAAAAGAAGTCTGTGATGGTCTCCAGGGTAAAGTCGTAGTAATGCAGAGCAGCTCATCGTGCTGAAAAGGAGAACAAATGCAAACAGACACGAACATTAAAATGGCCAGCGTAGACAGATTAAAGTTATAATGCAATCTCTAAGCATTTCCAGTAGATTGCCAAGTGCAAAAGATTGTACCGTTAGGAATGGAGCTGCACAATTTATCACATAAAAATCACAATATGGACCATTTTAGTTATCTAATCACAACAGGCTGCATTTACACATTGTTGCGAATTAATGCAGTCTGTCAATAATATAAGCATACATTTTTTAAAACTAATTTTTCAGGTTTGCATTTGCTGTTAGCCTAGAGAAATACAATTAAATAAAAAGAAACTATGTTTTATAATGGTTACATATCGATGTTTAAATTGCAACCGCAGTATGCAGTCATCTCAGTGTGATTTATTTATTTATTTTTTTTATTAAATTGTGCAGCCCTAGTTAGGATGAAGAAGGAAAAATCTCTAATTTGTTAGTGTTTAAAGTGCTCTTGGGAAACCCTTCGATGTTCTACAATCCCACAAGTGTTTCCCTATTAAACAGGAAGAATCTCTATATATCTAATGACTGGAGAAAACCAGCTAAGACCCCGTTAATTATCTGAAGAACCCTCGACTCTTGAAGAACACTTTTTTTCTACGACTGCAAATTATATCAACTGCACAGAGAAAAAAACGAACATAACCTGGCCTGACCTTAAACTGAAACTACATTCGAGTATACACACCATAAAATAATGCATGGTTGCCCCCAGGGGATATACCTCACCTACCCCTGTTTTTACCTTCTGTATATGTTGAGCAGTGCTTCAACATCCTCATCATCACCATCATTTATTATTATTATTATTATTATTATTATTTAATGTCGTAATATATACACATGTAAGTATGACACCTCGCAGATTCTATGAGGGAACACATGGAAAGGCGGGGATTGTAAAACCACAGACAGGCTGATTTGATATTTCCCCCAGTGCAGTGACCTTTTTGAAGGAGCGCAAAATGTCAGCAAATGGACACTGACCGCGTCTCAGCCGTGAACAATCTTTTCTTTAGGATGGTTTATGTTTCTGAATGGCTGATGACGGTGAAATACGTCACGCTGTGCGACAAACCTTTTTTTTTTTTTTTTTTTAAACTAAGGTCGTTTTTACAGGTTACTCGTTATGACATACATTACAGGTCCACAATACAAACAAAATGTTACATTGTGTTCGTTTTAAACAGTTCTTAGCATTTTTAGCGACTTTATTTGATCGGATTTCCCTCCGCTGGTGTGTCTGCCCCTGACTGGAGAACGTGCTAAAAAGCTAAGAAACGTTTAGCGCTTTAAAGCAGGAAAGAAATGATGTGCCATACCTCAGTTTAATCCCCCAATCCCCCCCATTTACAGTGAAACTCGAGTGAAACGGTCTTGTGTCACGGACACGGAGGTTTGTTGTCGTTTGATAAGAAGAATTGCTTGCTGGGATTTGTAGTTAAATAGCTTGTAGTAAGAAACGTCCAGAGGCTGCAGTGTCGCGAACTAACCTCTAGATGGAGCCAAACGCCACGTACCTCTAATTAAACCAGCAGTGGGAAATAGCTTAATGGTTAGCACTGTCGCCTTGCAAATCCAGGCTCTGGGTTCGATTCCCACCTTGGGTCTGTGTTCATGTTCTCTCTCTGTGCTTGGTGGGTTTCATCCCACAGTCCAAAGATATGGACTAACTGTCTTTCCCAAATTACCTATAATGAGGGTGTGTGTGTGCCCTGTATACAGGATAAAGTGGTATGAGAGTGAATAAGTAACCCTCAGATAAAATTTCTTCTGTGCATAGTAATTTAGAAGTTAATGTGCAATGAATTTAATTGATGCACTTCTACACATAATAATGACTAATAACACTGGATTGTGATTAGCCATAAAACCGATGAAGCTTGAAGTAGCCTTTTAACTTTATATAAAATAGCTGAGTATAGTTAAGTTGTAGGGTATTACTCACAAATATAGTGGCTCTAATCGTGTTATCCATGCTTACATATTGATGTAACAGACTGCAGATGTTTAAAGTGGAGCAGGTGGTCCAATAACAACGATCAGTGGTACCAGTATCCATTTTGGACCTGGTGACAGGTAAATGCTCTGGCTTCCTGCCAAATATATTTTTATAAATTATGCGCTTGAATATTTTTAATGCTTTTCTTTGGATCAGTTGCATTTTCTGTCCATCAGAGCCTTTGGAATCAATCCTGATTTTCTCTGCTTTAGGGTACTGTCAAATGGTGATATTCCAAAAAAAAAAAAAAAAAAAAAAAAACACTGGTAGATCGTTGGATGTTTTCATTCAGTATATGAAACATACTGGAAATGCAGTATGAAGAACACAGCTACTTTATAAATGATTAAATGAATCTCTATAGAATGCGTTGCTCGTTATTCAAATGCAACCTGTATTCAATTAATGCTTACTCAGGACACACACACACACACACACACTCACAAACATACACTTTCTTTTTTGCATAAAATACACAGCACACACTCTCAGATAATCTCTCTAAAAGTACTAATCATGTAGAAGTCACATTGGACTGTATTTATGTATTAAGTCCAAATGAAAAGGACAGTTTATGTAGCACATCTGTAGAACAAATCTACATCGACATATGTTGATTATTTGTCTGTGTTCACATGTCTGGTCAGTGTAATGTAGGTTGTGTAAGTGGATCATTGTTCATTTGGTTCCCCAGAGGACCACGGGGGCATTTTACAATCTGAAAAAAGATCAATGCACTGAGATCAATCTGCTGGAGTGCTTTTCCATCGGTTCTGTCCATGTTGGGCTACAAAAGAAAAGTGGCACAGATTGGGACACAGACCTCTCAAGCTCAGAAGCACAAAGAGAATATAACAGCAAGGAAGAAGTCACAGCATAACAGGATTGGGAAATGACGACTTTTACTGACGAAGACCTGGACCATTATTTACAGAATCAGGTCATACAACTAATTAGTAAATCTGCAATGATTTATATAATTGGAGTATATAATCTATAGGATGTTATTTGCTTTTTTAGATGAATTGTAACAAATACAATTCATACAATGCATTTGAATATGAGATTAGTAAAGCATAATTAAAATAATTTTGTGGCGTGGCATTGATGCATTCTGTTTAGGTGGACCTCAGACATCGTCAGGTCTCAAAATCTGTCGAGGAGGTGCAAAAAATAGTCAAAGAATTAACTGCTGAGATCAGCTCAAAGGATACACGCTTTCATTCCATTACCAACACAGGAGTTCACAATAACAGCTTCAAAGTAATTTTATTTTGTTAATGTAATGTTTATTTGCTATAATTACTATAGGTCAGCATATTTATTGTAACTTCTTTGTGTTATCTCTAGGATCACCCTGCTCTAGCATCCAAATGGGCTGCATTACTTCAGGGAAGGGCTACTTTCAATCCTGCCATTCAGGTAAAGCCACTGAAGTGAAAGCTATTAATCTCTCATGCAATATTATTTACAGAGAAAACTCCACATGTGATTTTTGTGAATATTAAACATGCATGTTCCTTTTAGGCAATTTACAGTACCCATCACTTCAGAATGAAGAAAAATTACAGACGAGGTTGACCTTGCCTTACTGTATGTGTCCCTGCAGGTGCTGACTCCCACTCTGTTCCTGATTTCTGTGCCAGTACGGGGCCTGACAGGTTATAAGGAGAGACGGACACGTCAGTGGCGATATTACACGCTGAGTGGTTCACAGCTTCTTTCACCAGTCCGAGAACCAGAGAAGTTGCACCAGTGGCTGGAACTGGAAAGTTTCACTAACCCCATTCAGGAGTGGCATGATACCCGTGTAGCTATCGAAGGTGATCTTGTGCCCTCCAAAGTAGTGAGTGTCCTTAAGGAGCAGTTAGAGGCAGCTATTAAGACCTGTGGTCTGACAGGTGAGCTTATATTTTTATATTATTTATTACAAAAAGTATACATATTGGGTCATAAACCTTAAGGTATCAAATCTAATAAACTGACAATCGAGGTTTGTAAAATCAGATGGAAAAAATATAAATCCTATAATATCAAGAGTGGCTTTGTCTGCCACTTGATTGCATTTTGCAGTGGTTTGAACTTTTCAAATTCAGATTTACTTAAAATTTTACTTTACACAGATAGTGCTTATGTACAATGTTTTATGGGCTATAATTACAGTTTCTTGATGCTCAGTTAATCTGTAATGCTAATCAGGAATAAAATCTATAGTTAAGAGCAAATCTATAGTAGAGATACCATGGGAGGTCTGTGCTTTAGCATTGCAGCCTACACTGGCCTCAGGCACGCACACATACAGAGTGAGAGAAGGTTTCAGATTCCCACTGTGGTGTTACACAAGTCTAGCATCATCACTTCACAACACTCCATGACCTTTCCTTACTATTATAAAAAATACATTCTGTAATCTGGCTTTAAATCAATTCCACATTCCTCTTGGTTTGATTTGGCTGTTTCTTACATTTGCTGTGATAGAGAAATTGAACATACAGGAGTCATTGGGCTCAGTGGTACGTGTAGCTGTGGAGATATCAGATGTACAGATTGAAGTGGAGCTGGTACCCACGGTGGAGGTGATGAACTGCTGGCCCAAAAGAGCCCGCTGGCCTCGTCTACTACAGAGGTGGCCTTCTACAGAGTGTACTCGCTGCATTAAGGTGAGAAAGTGAAGTGGGGATATTATACTTTAGCACACAAGCACTCAATTGTATAGAATGTCTGTATGCTGTAGCACTACACTTTCCCTTTGCTGGGACTAAGGGGCCTAAACCGATTGGAGTATGGCAATGCATGTGTGCACAAAAACACCTTAAGGAAGGAAGGAATGGAAAAACTTAGGTGGCTTATACAGAGCCCTGACCTCATCACCTGTGGACACCTTTGAGATCCATGCAGGGGGTCAGGGGTATCTCTGTGGTTAAGGCAGTGGACTATGGTTCGGAAGGTCTCACGACCACCAAGTTGCCACTGTTGTGCCCTTGGGCAAGGCCCTTAATGAGATAGAAATGTAAGTTGAAATGTAAGGAAAAGGATGTTTGTTGTCTGGAAAAGGATGTAAATCTATTTATGCATATAAAAATAAAAAGAAACAAATATCTATTAAAAATAAATACAAACTATAATATATGAATCAATTGTTAGGTGTGCTACTACTTTCAGCTGCTCCCGTCGAAGGGTCACCAAAGCAGACCATCTGATCCGCACAAACAACTTTATGCTGGATGCTCTTCCTGATGCAACCCTCCTATTTTATTCGGCCGTGGGACCCATATTGGATCCAGCAGCTAGGGTTTAGGTTGGAATTGAACCTGGGCCTTCGAATGGCAGGCGAGAAACCTATTTGAGGCACTGAGCCACCAATTTTTTCATGAATAAAGTAAGGGGGAAAAAACATGGAAATAGGATAAATAAAAACTGCAATCAGCCTACAGATATGAATATAAAAGGGGGTGTATTTAAAGTTATTGCCTTGAATTATTCAAAGGGAGATGGGTATTGTACTGAATGTACTACCTGTTCATAAGGTTAATGGCAGTCTGCTAGTTTTTGTATACAGTGTTCTGTATACGGGTCTGCATTAACGGCCGGTTAAAGGGTCTGCAGAGATTTTCTCTGCCCTACTCTTGACCCGTGAAGTGTAGTATAGCGATTGATTTTAAGGATGAATTGCATAATTATTGTGCAACTGGGAATTTGTCATACAATATCGAACAGCGTTAAGTAAGTAAATTGTGTAGTATATTTCCTGCTGTAGATTTCTGCAATCTGAACATTCTGAATAAAGCCATCTAAAGACATAGACAGCAATATAAAAAACACAAAAAAATTAATGTCACCATTGTAATTTCTTTCTACATGCATGTGCTTTATTTGCAGTCTTTTGGCTTCAACCTCATGGCAACTTCTAATTACCACTGGCTGCTTTCATTCGCTCGGGCAGAGCAGGTGCTGCTGGCTGGTATAGATGAGGATGGTGGCTGTCGGCGCAAGTGTTATAAGGTGGTGCGACAGCTGAAGGAGGATATATGGTGTCCAGGGAGCAAACCTGTCATCACTACCCACCATTTACAAGTATCTTATTATCCAGATTATTGCTCTGTCCACCTTGGCTGTGTGCAACCTACCTTCCTAATTGGCAGTCTGACTGCATGAAATGTAGTGTTAAAAATGGACTGCAGTCATAAAACCCATACTCAGACAGTACCACTGAAATCCACTAGAGGTTCCTCTAGCTCTGATTAACATCTTGACTCTGCAGCTAGTTATGATTCACTTTAATAACCTAATGAGACATTTCATTCTGATCTATCTATCTATCTATCTATCTATCTATCTATCTATCTATCTATCTATCTATCTATCTATCTGTCTATCTATCTATCTATCTGTGTGTGTGTGTGTACAAGTGTATGCACATACACCGATCAGCCATAATATTAAATCCACTGACAAATAAAGTAAACATCATTTATTATCTCATTACAATGGTACCTACCATTTGGAATATATGATTTCATAGTTGATCTGGTGGATGCAGAAAAGGTGAGCATTTGAAAAGATCTGATTAAAACAATAGGCCTTGTGGTGTGTTCATGATTATTACATATCAAAAGAGGTCCAAGGAAGAACAACCAGGGGAACCAGTAACAGGGTCATGGGCACCGATCAGGAGGTACTGACATTTGAACTACGTAACCACAGACCAGTCAGAGTACACATGCTTGTCACACAGTAGAAGGCACATATTGTTTGCACATGTGCCTCAGAACTGGACCGTGCAGCAATGGCAGAAGGTGGCCTGGGCCGATAAATCACATTTGCTTTTACATTATATAGACAGCTGGGTGCAGAGTGCATGTGTGTCGCTCTCACCTGTGGAAAAGATAACAACATGGTGCACTATGGGAAGAAGAAAAGACAATGGGTCCTGGCATTCATGTGGATGCTGCCCTGACACATACCGCCTACCTAATTACTGTTGCTGACCAAAGACACCCCTTCAGGGAAACGGTATTCCCTAATGACTGTGGTCTCTTTCAGCAGGATAATTTGTATTGACACACTGCAAACACTGTTCAGGGATGGTTTAATGAACATGAGTTTAAGCTGTTGACTTAGCCCCAAGATATCAATCCAATCAAGCATCTGTGGGATGTGTTGGACAAACAAGTACTGCTAAGATCTTGGTGGCAAATACCACAGCACACCTTCAGAGGTCTTGTGGAGTCCATGGCTCAAAACCTCAGCTGTTTTGGTGGCCAACGCATTATTAGGTAGTTGGACTTTAATGCTATGGCTGATATGAAATATATACATATTTTCCAGCTTGTACAGTATATGTATGTACATGGCTTTTGACATTTTATTGTTCTTCTAGTTCCAATTTGGTGTATTTTAATGTTTCATTTTGCTTCTGCTTTAGACTCTGCTGTTCTGGACATGTGAAAAGTACCCAAGCACCAGGGATTGGTGCAACTTACGAGAGTGTGTGCTACGTTTGGTGCAGAAGCTGCATAAATGTGTGTCACAGCGCTACCTCAGGCACTATTTTGTGTGCACCTACAACCTACTGAAATACACCAACACAAACGAGCTAGATGATATGGCCAAGAAGATCTCGGAATTTCTCAACAATCCAAGCACCTATATTCATTAGTTTTTTTTTTTTATTTGCTTCTCATAACATTGCATTGTATGAATAATGTGTATTAAATTAATATTTTAGCACATGATAGAAATACATAGACGTGCAATGATGAGATCAAATGTATAGATGATAATGTAGAAGAGAGAGAGATTCCATCACAGTTCCATTACATAGGTATTACAGGTTTGAATCTATGCTTTGAACTATGTGTAGAGATTTTTTCTGCGTTTAGATTGTCTTTGCGAGAACTGGGGATGTTAGTGTTAACAAGCTCTAAAACGTGTGTTTCCCAGGCTGCAAATTCATTATGCTGATAGAATTCTTGTGACGTCTTCTTCTTAAGGTGTGCTGTCTTTAAGTTACCGATAGCCTTGTAGAGATCCTTTGCCTTAGCACCAGGTGAAATATTCACTGCAACAATAAGAACAATGGTACACTCTTTCTGGAGACCAAGACACCAGTCTTATCTTATAGAGAGATAAACACACACGCATGATTGCTTGATGTTTCATTACTATCAGCAAAGGGAGCATATTTAAGCTTTTGGCAAGATGTCCTGAGTCACATATGTCTCGTACAAAATAACAATAATAATAATAATAATAATAATAATAATAATAATAATAATAATAATAATAATAATTAGTGAATAATAATAATGAGCAATCAAACCATAGAGAGACCTGGAGACAAACAGATGTTAAAAAACACATTTTTTCTAATGTGTATTCATGTATATTCTCCTAGACATAATCTATAGTAAATATTGCCATATAAGGAATCAGGAAGCACAATAAGGGGGCTGTTTTTGGACAGAGAGGCATGGGAAAGTTTGCACAATATCAGAAAACCTTACAGCTGGCTAGGTGAATGGTTGCATCCTGAGCTTATTCTGGATAGGAAGATGTCTGAATAGTCTGAAGGTGTTATTGTCAATATGTTAGGAGGAAAACAGAGAGAAGAGCTGGTCAATTAGGGTTAGTTTTAAGCCTTACAATTATTTGCATAGTTTAAATGAAAATGATGTTATTATAAAGATATGCTGTGGTATCTAGCACCATCTGGCAGTTAAACAGTAGGCCTCCATTGATCAGACTTGTATGTCCAGCCCAACCCACAGCTATTCAATCAGATTGACATCTAGGGAATTTAGAAACCAGGTCAATACCTAAAACTCTTTGTCTTTGTTTATTTCTCAAATCATTCCTGAACTCCTGAATTCCTGTGAAGTATTGCCGGATACATTATCCTGTTGAAAGGGGCCACTGTAAAACATTTATTAACAGAACACTGGATGTGATGCTGAGTAAACTAACCAAAATAAAGTGTGTAAATTATAAAGGAGTGTTTGTCAGTTATACAGGAAGTGAGCTGAGAAGTAGACATGACATGTCTCAAGGACTTTCTCAGAAGTCTGAATTCATCAAAAGCAAACTTAAAAAGGAAGCAACCCTATTTCTGTACTAATGAATAGATGAAAACCAGACTGTTTTTTATATTTATATTATGTTATAAATTATATTGACTAAAAGGAACTCAATGATTGACTGTAGCTATATTCCAGGCAGCATGAGGCAGTGAGGCAGCATATTCCAGGAATTTGAGAATAATGCTAGATGTTAGATTAATAATAATCAAATGGGCGAATGGGACACATTCATTAAGGGAGATTGTAAAATAGCAGAATAGATGCAGATTCTTTCTGAAATAATAAATGTAAAGTGAAAAACATATAAGCAGACATGGTGGCTTTAAACTGGTCAGAAGATGCACACAGTGCTATGAACAAAAACTGCTAAAAGCAAATATGGATATCTTGATAAAGTCTGGACTATAAATGATTAAAATTAGCCAGACAGCATATAAGAGCTTAAAGGAGTAACATCTTAGGAATATTAAATATGTTTATGGCAGCTAAAATACTTCAGGTTTCCAACTAACACTGTTAATCATCGAATTACATTTTAGACAGTTCCTTATGCAGAATTAGCTTACAATAATAGAACAATATGGCTGGATTTCTTCAAGGCTACTAGTTCTTTTTATTACCTGGAGCTTTATGAAAAAGGTATAAAGAGGAGTGAGAGAAGGGTTACACCTAGTCTTCATGAGAACATATTCTTCCAAAGCAGCAGAAATATAATGACTATATTAGTGAAAAGTGTCCCCGAGGAGAGAAAGGAGGTGTTTTTGAGGCAGAGAAGGATAACAGATCAATACGTTTCAGGGTTTGAAAGGGGTCTTTTTATATGGTTTTGGGAAAATGAAATTCAATATGGTCAAAAAATGCCAGTCTTGCACTTAGGACATTGAAACTTAAGAGTTTTGTTCAATGGAAATGGTATTGAGTGATTTGGGGAAGATGTTTTGCAATCATTTAAACACATGCAGGCCCCTGAAAATTGCCATATGAACATAACATTTGGAGAAAATTGCTTAAGATCAGTAAGTATATTTACATTTATACACACTGGGACATTTTACAAGGATTCATGAACAATGTGGCATAATGGATAAAGGTTTGAGCAAAAGATGCCAAGGTACTTAAATTGAAATGAAATGGGTATGAAAACACCCGCAGTCTTCATTTTCTTTTTTAACTAATCCATATCATACAGAACCATGCTGAAACTATCAAAAGCAATTTAGGTTGTTCTGCGACACTCTGCTCAGCTATGTGAGCTTATAGATATGTGAAGTTCTCGTAAAGTGAGCATAGAAGAGGTTAATATTCTTTTTAATTTTTAATTGGACACTGGCAGCTGTATACTGTAGGTGAACACACAGAGGAGTTATATTCGATGAAGTGTGGTGATAATTGCAGCAAACCATATATAAGTGACTGGGTTGCCAGATGATGTTATGTCAATTAACACCGTGTCATGATCATATTATGTATATAATGAAATCATATAGTGTTATTTTAACTACTCATTCTTGGCTCTGTGCTTTCAGAAAAATATGAAATGAAAAGAAATTAATCTTCGGCTGTAACATATTTACAGATGTATATGAAGAGTCAGTACATTTTAGACTTCTGGACTTATAGTTATGTGATGGTATGCATTCCTGTCATTAGCATCTTTCCTTTTTTTCTCTAGTGCATGAAGTAAGAATATAATGACACATCACTAACCAAGATAAATCTGTTCTCTCAATTATCCACATACAGATGGTCCTGTAAAATGTGGTTACTATATACTGTATACAAACAGATATAGAAATGCTGTGGACAAAAATGCTCCACAGGAAAATGTACAATATATTATATAATCACATTATTTAATAGTTTTACTTAGGTTGGAACATCATGTTGTTCGTATTTCGGCTGCTCTGGGAGAGTTGCATCAGGAAGGTCATCCGCCATAAAGCCTGTGCCAAGTTGTGCGGATCAGTTGGTCCGCCGTGGCGACCCCTCAACAACAACTCAGGTTGAAACATCATCCAACCAAAACCCAACATTGGGAAAATATAATATGTGCTCCATAAGCACAAAAACAATTTTTCAAGTGCAACCTTAACACTCAACATTTCAAAATTTTATATATATTATTTATGCTGCTTAACACCTGCACTGTATAGATTAGATAGATGTTGAATGAATTAATATTGTATTGTTGGCCCAACTTCTTACAGTGGAATTTGTTGAGACAACACGTAACACTGTCTTCTTGAAAACTTAGACGCATAGTGAATAAACTTTTAGAAAATCAATTTGAGCCTGCAATTTACCTTCACTGAGATGCAATCACGTCATTTAGCTAAGCTAATGTTAGGCTTCATGTTCCCGCACTGTACAGGAGCTAGGGAGCCTAATATTCATAACCATATCTATCTTCTTCACCACTTTTTTCCTGACTTTTGCCCAGCAATGGCGTCCTGCTCCACCCTAGCGCACACGGCCGCGTGAGCGCTTAGCTAACAAAAGTCCGAGAAATCTCCAGAAATTCTTTACAGTAAGGAGTAATGATGCTTCAGATATAAAAACTGCCAGAGTCACTAATGCTCATCTACGAATGTTATATCTGTTAATTTATCTGCATTGGTTTTAAAATTGTTTAAAACATCACTCCAAACATATAGTTACTCCTGAGCAGTGTTGGGGAAGTTACTCAAAAAAAGTAATCTACTGTACTACAAATTACTTTATAATTAAATAAATTTGATTACAATATTGACTATTACACGTAACAAGTAATCACATTACTAATTACGTGACTTTCAAGTTACTTTGAAAACATCTCGGCATGCGCCTGTGATGGGCCTGCACCTCAACTTGTTGTCGCTCCTCGCTCACTCCGTAGGCTCCCTACGTAGGCCCCCTACATAGGCGTCCCTCTCCTTTTGCAGGTGCGCAAAGGGGCGAGGCCGCCAGGCGATAATTACTGTAATGTTAATGGATCTCTGGCTTTCTCCACGTTAAAAATTCTCCCCTTTTCCTCTTCCCCATTATTTCTAAACCTCGCCTTGTGTGCATGTGTCTGTGGTGCCACCCGTTCAAAAAGAGTGAACCCTTTACACCATCAAATATAAAGCTACAAAGCTCTCTGACGATTGATTAAAGCGCAAGCTCGTTAACTGATGCTGCAGCGCAAAAGGTGATTTTTAAATATATTTTGATTATTTTTTAACACTACATTTGTAACGCTAGTAACGTAATGTTATAGACATTGGTAACTGTAAGCAAATGACACTTGAAATTTAAATGTAACTCGTTACATTACTGTGTTATCAGGAAAAGTAATTAGATTACAGCACCCAACTCTGCTCCTGAGAATGACAAAGTAAAGCCCTTAAAAATATAAAACTACACAGAGCTTTCTCATTAGAATTCCAGAAACAGGCTTTTACACACTTTGGTGGTATATACCCATATTCATATCTTACATTTTTATCATACCTAGATATTCTGTGATATGTATTTTTCTTTGTAAGTCTTCTCTTGTTCTTGTTTAACCAGAGCTCTGCTGTGGAGGATTGGGTCAGAGGGGTGACGACTGGCCTTTTAGAGATACTGGAGGAGCATGAACAAGCTGTTGAGGTTGTAGTAGTGCTTGGTTTGGGTGACTATGCACCAGCTTTGGGAGTGAGGTCTGGTCAGGGCTGTGCTCTGAACATTGAATTCCAAAAGGATCAGACATACACCTTTGAACCATCCAAACAATCTGGAGAGACATGTTCCCCTCATATTCATACTGTACAGTATGTTAAAAAACAAACTCTTGTTGACTCTTTTTTTTTGTTGTGTCTGACACATTGGGGAAAAATGTTCATCTTTGCTAGTTTTTAAAAATGTTGTTTTATAGAAAATCAATCACTTGAACCAACTAAATCAATGGGCTACAATGGGAGACAACCAACCGGAGAAAGTAGATGAAAAGTTGAGGTCACAACAAATACTACTTGAGCTGAGTTAAATATTTGAATTACAAGTTGAGCCAGCTTAAGATTTTGAACTGGATACACATTGTGTCAACTAAACAGCATTGTACTAAACAGTGTGCGTGTAGAATGTCTGGTAACATACCGATCTATGGTCCTTTGATTTAATAAGTTCAGAGTTCAGAAGCCCTGAGTGGAAAACAGAATGAATACAACTGTTTCCTGCACACAGTGCCTGTATTCTGTGCCTCCTGTACACAAAGCGTCTCCTGAGTTATTTCTCTGTTTGAATTTCATTTGAAAATAATATAGTCACCTATATCATGGCTGCAAATTGGAAATAAAAGAAAAGGACACTAAATAACACGAGGATGGAAAATCAGTGAAGGACATCACTTATGATTTATCCGTGTCCCACACAAACATTAGGTACGATTGATAATGTAAGTATCCACACTGTCGTAGTGTGATACAGATCCAACGTCCTCCAAGCAATGTCCGTTTTCACAGATCTACATTGTTCTCCCTATTTTCTTGGCTGCTTACAGATTAAATTTTTATTAAATTGCATCAGTTACATATTTTTGACTTGCAGTTGTTTTGTTCTGTTGGTTGTTTGACATAGCATTATATGTGAACACAGAAGCAGTTTTATGGTGAGCAGTGGCTAACACGCAGCATCTCACCACTGCCATCTGCGTTCAATTCCTCGTCATGGAACAGGATTACTTACCAAAAGGGAGAAAAATAAGCTAGTTTCAGCATTATCAGCATTTAATAAAGATTTTTCAAATAAAAGTTATAAATAAATAGTACTAATAAAGATTTTTTTAGTTCGGGACGGCAAGGTGACTTAGCCGTTAGCACTGTCGCCTTGCACCTCCAGGGTCCAGGTTCGATTGCCCGCTGGGTTCGATACCTGCCTCTCTGTGCATGGAGTTTGCATGTTTCTGCCCGTGCTTGATGGGTTTCCTCCGGGTACTACAGTTTCCTCCCACAATCCAAAGATCTGCAGATTAGGTTAATTGGCGTTCCCTAATTGCCCGTAGTGTGTGAGTGAGTGTGTGTATGAGTGTGTACCCTGCCTCGTGCCCTAAGTCTCTTGGGATAGCCTCCAGGCCCCCAGCGATGAGTAAGTGAGCGTTTTAAAATGTGTATCTACAAATTTGTTTTGGGGTCTTTCATTCTATTTCTCCCCAATGTCATATAGTCAATTCTTATTCAACATCATTTCATCAAAGCAATTCTAACTTTAAAAAGCAACCTGATACCAAGGGTGTTCCAAAGTCTATAACATTTCCAAATGAATGCTGCCACAACATTTTGACACATCAAAAATTCCTGCTGGGCTGTGTATTTAAAAATCAGGTTTTTATTAGTTCATTGCAAAATCCTGCCATTCTTTCTTATCACAGTACAAATCCATTATATTCTGAATCGATTTGTCTGGTTTTTGATAATGGTGGATTTGTTTACTGAGTGGTGTATTTTTCTTCTCCCTCTTGTTTTGGTTGCCTATTGTTTGTCTGTTTGATTTTGCCTGCCTTTACAACTTTGATTTCATCCTGTGTTTATTGTTAAATATACTCAGCACTTGGATCTCTCTCTCTCTCTCTCTCTCTCTCTCTCTCTCTCTCTCTTTATCAATCTATATATCTCAGTACTGCCATTTACAGTCTGTATAAGTATACCTCCAACCGAACATGTGCTCCAGATGAGCTGGCTAATCTAAATCAGAAGTCAACCAGTTACATTAGATTCAGTTTTTAATAAACCCTATTTGAAGTAATAAAGTTTAAGTATAAGATCTGTCCACGTGCCATCCCGTACATTTGGCGATGTATACTCTGCACCGTGGAGATATGTCACTCATTGCGTTAACTGCTAGACTTTGTGGTGAAGCACTTTGCTCAAAGGTTCTAAGGTGGCATCGGGGCCTGAATGGATCCAACACCTTAACCGCCAAGCTACCCCTGCCACAAATGCAGCAGTAGGTTATGCCAAAACTCAGTCTGGACTAGTTCCACTGCCGTAGTCTGCTCTCTTCCATTCTTTTCCCACCATCGTTTTCAAATTTGGTATCTACCAAGATGTGTTCCTTATTTTGTAACAACAAATTATTTCTGATACCAGTCAGATACCAGTAGTACATGCTAGATTGTTCACACCTATTTAAAATATAGCCTAATTTATAAGCAAATACATATATAGAAAACATTGAAATTATCTCTCATGTATGTTACATTATACAATGATATCAACTCACTTTTCAGATATTACATGTAAAAGCCTGATTTAAACGCTTTAGATCAATTATTCGCAGAGAGAATGTGCATGCAAAAATTATATATGTACAGTACAGACCAAAAGTTTGGACACACCTTCTCATTCAAAGAGGCTGAATTTGTATTATGGCAAGAAAAAAGCAGCTAAGTGAAGAAAAAAACGAGTGGCCATCATTACTTTAAGAAATGAAGGTCAGTCAGTTTGAAAAATCGGAAAACTTTGAAAGTGTCCCCAAGTGCAGTCACAAAAACCATCAAGCGCTACAAAGAAATTGGCTCACATGCGGACCGCCCCAGGAAAGGAAGACCAAGAGTCACCTCTGCTGCGGAGGATAAGTTCATCCGAGTCACCAGCCTCAGAAATCGCAGGTTAACAGCAGCTCAGATCAGAGAGCAGGTCAATGCCACACAGAGTTCTAGCAGCAGACACGTCTCTAGAACAACTGTTAAGAGGAGACTGTGTGAATCAGGCCTTCATGGTAGAAGATCTGCTAGGAAACCACTGCTAAGAACAGGCAACAAGCAGAAGAGACGCGTTTGGGCTAAAGAACACAATAAAGAACACAATAAAGAAAACTCTTTGAATGAGAAGGTGTGTCCAAACTTTTGGTCTGTACTGTATATGAAATGTTAAATACCTAGAATTTTTTTGTACAAGTCTAACTGTTCCTGTAGTGGTTACCATTACCTAATACAGACTCATATTGTTCATAATAATGTACATAATAACGTATAACATACATAATACAGACAGACATCATATTATGTTACATTATATTACTTCTATTTACTAATAAATAAAAAGAGCTGAGCTCCCTTGTTGGTACATCCATTCTATAATTTACTTCCAAATGCTGTAGGTGTTTAAAACAGATTTAGAGGTTGTAAATAAGGTGCTGGCAGGCTCTGAGAATGCTTTCTGACTGCCAGCACTAAATCAACTCTTGGCTGTCCAAATCATCAAGGAGATTATTAAAATAACAAAGCCGTGTGAATGTATTTTAACGATCCATGGCTTAAGGTATATGTTGCCTGGCAACAGTATAGCAGACTCACAGTAATGGCCACCATCTTTCAAAATTGTCTTCCCCACTTGCCAGTAGCCCTTGCCAAAGATAATAGAGATTCATGAGCTAGAACCCTGCTGAACGTTTACTTTCACTGTTAAGTACACTTAGTGTGGTGGTCAGGCAAAATGAAGAAATATAGCATACTTTAGGCATTTAACTCGTTTCAGAAGTGCAGTTATTTATTAAGACATTATTTATTAAGACATACCTAAGCATATTTATATGTGATTTTGTGATTAATACGTAACTGTTTTTGTCATACTCACAGTCCCAAAGGAGCTTAACTTCCTTCCTGTAAAATTCCCAGGCCTTTGCTGGAAAGAGCTGACCTACTAATCTTTAAAGTATTATTAGTGTTTCCACGAGAGAGTATTTAACTGTGTTTATAGCGTTTTTATTTATGTGTGTGTGTGTGTGTGTGTGTGCGTGTGTGTGTGCGCGCTTGTGTGTGGATGTGTTTTCAGTGCTGTGCTGTCTCCCATAATTGAGTGCCCAGAAACAAGCTGCTCTTTGTTTCAGGTCCTGGGCTTAGGGTAGGCAATGTATTATCTCTCTCTCTCTCTCTCTCTCTCTCTCTCTCTCTCTCACACATATACACACACTTGCTCTGATTATTGACTCTTTAATGTAATCTTGGATTTTTCAGTGTCTTGACAGACTGATGGCATGCTGTGGTTGGAAGAGCAACTGAAAGTAATGGAAGTGAATAGTGACTGCCTGGTTACACACATGGTTCAGGGAACATTTTCTTGGATGGTTGCATAGGGCCCCATCCTTTTATGTTAGGTAATGAACAAAAGCAATTCAACACAACCCCTGAATCACATTCGGCTACATAATAGTGCTAGTGTTGAACGGCTTTCTCTGGGTTTACTTACAATTCGTTATAGTCAGATAATAATAATAATAATAATAATAATAATAATAATAATAATAATAATAATTATTATTATTATTATTGCTGTTGCTGCTGTTTCCTTTAAACCATAATTTATAGCAAAGATTCTCTTAAAGAGAGAGAAAGTAAAAAAAGAAGCTTTTTTCATAAAAGTCCATATCAGTTCTATGCTGTAAAACGTACAAGAAGTGCAGGTGAATGTGTTTGTTCAGATTCAAGGACATTCACACCAAGTGAAACACTCCTCATTTCTCTACACTCATTCTCATTTTCTCTGAAACAAAACAATAACAATGGGTTGCACAGACTTTAGAACTTATTTTAACAATCCTAATTATTATAACAATGTATTATCTTATTTGTATTTAAGGTCTTTACATTGGTATACAGAAATAGTCTTAAGAGTCAATCATATTTATTTATTTATTTATTATTCTTTTTGTCTCAACTGTGTCATCAAGAATTTCAGTATAGATTTACTTTTGCAAGACAAAATCCCATGATTGGTTTGTCTCTTTAATAATACTTTTAACACCTCATTCATATTTTGAAAAGAAACTAATTCGTGGTCATATGGTGTAAACTGAAAGCCATATATAACAGAAACATCAGTAGGTGTGGGTAAATGTATTTATGTATTTATGTACTTTTTAAACATTTACAGAATAAACGATTTTTGCCCTCTAGCAATATTCACAAGGAGTGTTTTTAGCCCATCAGAAGTAGCACTATTAATTTTGACACATAAGCCACAGGGGTTTAGGCATATGTAGGTCTTTTCTGTACACACGGCCAGAATAAATGATAAATATAATCCTAGATTGATCCTTTGGAGCATTACATATATAAAGATTTCTGCTTTCATCTGAAGCTTAGTCTTTACTTCCAGTCATGCCTTTTAGACTTTTCAGCTGCAGAATTTTGACTGCTATGTAAATGACAAATGAATGCTTATGCAAACTCATGAAGGGGCTGTAATTTCCTACAGTAAAATACTTTACTGTCCTACAAATAAAGTAAAAAATCTTACGGAACATAACTTCTTCATGTAGGTTAGGTGAAGACCTTAACAGCACTGAGATGTCAGGCAGTGAACAATTTACTGACAGGAACAAGAGGAAGTAGTACGAGGGAATAGAGACGGAGAAAAATGGAGGGCCAGCTGGCATGCCACACAAAAAGATGACTCAAAGATGAAGTATTGACTGACATATACTGATATGTAGAAGTCATAGCAGGGAACAGAACTGAGAGAGAAGTGATATAGGAGGCATTGCAGTTGCACTGATTCACAAAGGCAATAAATAACAATGGGAGACACCACAGCAAGCGTGAGCTTAAAAGATAAAATGGTAGATAAAGATGGTTTCTTGAGTTTAGGGTGCTAACTCTCTAACTAAAAAAAAAATAGGCAAGTTTGGGCAAAACAATTTGTCTTTTAGCTTAAGTGCTTCAGTTTATTTATCTGATTGTGTGGCTTGTTGTATCAGTAAAGATGTCAAGTCTGCATTAGTTAATGTTTTTCAGATATGTACAGTAGTGGATACCATAAACTAGTTTAAACTAAAATGCTTATCCATTGATATCATGTATAAATGAAATAACAACAGTAGTTAGACGTAGCACTTCATCAAAAATAAAAATGTGTTTAAATAATTCACAGTCACGTCAAATGATATTATAAACTTTATGTGGAATGTATTTAAGAATGGCAAACTAAACTTTCCGCTTTGTTTCGGCTGTAGATAAGACTTGCAAAGCTGCTTATCCTCATACCCTGCCCCATGCCTGCACTAGGCTTATCTGACCTAATGAACACTAGCACATGCCAGTTGCTAGTTACTTTTTGCTGCCATGGTTTGGGTCCACTAAACCTTTTACAGTGTGAGAACCCTGAAAGTGCATTGTAATTCATGTTGATCACTTTTATCCTGCAATGAAACATTTCTACAGTATCTCGATGGAAGTGGTCGCTTCCAGGATAATAATGCCCCAATCACAAAATATATCAAGTTATCATTGAATATAATTTTTTTATTAATAATGATGGATTATATAATTTGCAAGTCTCTACCATTGCCTGGTATGACTTCACTTATAGATTATTTTATAAACAATAACTGAATAAGATTGCTTATGAATGACTCAGTTTTACCACCATAATAATGTCCTGTACTCACTTTCATTGTCACAATATTGCTTGTGGTGTTTGTCACATTTTTGTAGTGCATTACAAACAAAAGCCACTCTCAGATAGAACATTTTGTTATAAAAAGTTTTTTTTTCCCCCCAAGTAGCCATTCTGAAAGGCCATTCTCTTACCATGCTGTTATCTCAAAGCTCTGTCTGCAGCATGCCACAACACTCACAGCTTTACAACAGGAGCCTTAAGAAGATAAAGCTCAGGATATTTCAGTGCTGTCCAAGCTGACATTCCTGTGAAATGTGCATTCAACAGCATCAAGCCATAGATAATATGTGTCTTTTTCAATTTCTATTGGAACAGAAAGCAAAAATGCACTTTGGGTATCAGTTCTCACAGTTGAATAAGAACAGATGAGAACAGGAGAACTGACAAACATTTAATAGATGCGCAACAAGTGTAGAATAGAAAAAGATAGAAAATGCAGAAAAGGTAAGAATAGAAATAGATATTTATATAAGCTTCTTTCATAGCTACAGATATTCAATTTTCTGAAATGTATGTTTTACATTTTGTGAGGACCAAATAAAAAGAGCTCTTACAATTTAACTGACATCTTAGAAGCAAAAAGAAAGACACAATACAGAAAAACTATATACAGTAGAGCCATATTATGGATAACTCATTCACTCACCGCCTACACTACTTTATCCTGTATACAAGGTCACCGGAAGCCTGGAGCCTATCCTAGGAGACCTAGGGACAAGGAGGGGTATGCACTGGACGGGGTGCCAACCCATCACAAGCCACACACATACACACACTCAAATGCTCAGTCACATACTAGGAATGTCAATTAACCTAATCTGCATGTCTTTGGACTGTAAGAGGAACCCAGAGGAAAGCCAGCAAGCATGGGGAGAACATGTAAACTCTATGCATACAGACGTGAGGAGGGAATCGAACCCGGACCCTGGAGGTGCAAGGCGACAGTGCAAATCACTTAGCTACTGTGCCTCCCACACATGCTTAAGGGTTCATTTTACAATAGTTAATTAGCTGTTCAATGCATCTTGGCTGGAGCTGATCAATTCACCTGCTGACCTGGTTATCCTTAAATGTACCCTTAACAATCCACTCACTCACTCACTCACTCATCATCTAAACTGCTTAATCCTGTATTCAGGGTCTGGAGCCTATCCCAGGAGACTTAGGGCACAAGAAAAACCTGGACATTGTGCCAATCCATCACAGGGCACACACATACACACTCACACACTCATTCACATACTACGGCCAATTTGGGAATGCCAATTAACCTAACCTACATGTCTTTGGACTGTGGGAGAAAACTGGAGTACCCAGAGGAAACCCACCAAGCATGGGGAAACATGCAAACTCCATGCACACAGAGACAGGAATTGAACCTGGCCGTAAATCGAACCCGGACCCTGGAGGTGCAAGGCGACAGTGTTAACCACTAACGTGCCGCCCCTTAACAATCCTATGTACCCGTTTTGTGGCTAAATTAACAACTGACACAGGATTGGCTAAATAATATTGTGACTATGCAGTGAGTTGTGAAGGATATAATTAGGTTAATTATAGTGAGCCAAGTCAGCTGAAATATGAAGAGTTACAGGGTGAGTCATGAGTTTCCAAACATAGGAAAAATAAATACTTTTATAAAAAAGAAAAAAAATTGTGTTTTAGATACACCAGGACCAGGATCAGTTGCATGGTTGCAACAAAATTTAACAGAAAACATGGAATGAACATCACACAAGACACTGGCAATGTGTTTTCAAAAACAGTGGTAACCTTATAGAGTATATTATATGAATTAATTGTTTTTTTTTTAATAAAATTTTCCCATTATTTTTCCTATGTATGGAAACTTATGGCCCACCCTGTACCGATATATATAAAATATATGAAACTCCACAGAGATAGTAAATGCTACGTCCCAGCCAGTGTCCAAATTTCTCTGCTTTAACACACCTACTTAACATGGTCATAATTCACACTGGTGAGTTTAATTGTGTGTTTCATTTATCAAGACATTGAATAATAATAATAACAATAATAATGATGATAATATTAGTGAAGGACCCAAAAGTTTTAAAAGTTATGTCATTGTTATATTGACAATAAATCTTTTCGATGATTCTGCTGTATGGCCATCCTCAGAAACAGGGACTGTTCATCACTTGGGATGAAGTTAGCCTTGCGAGAACCCAAACCACGCCCCTAGGCCCTGCGTTACTACGGCAACCACAGCACACGTCATCCGAGCAGCAGATTTAGCTATAAAACTTCGAAGAGTTTGTGGTAGTGCGCAGAGTTTCAACTGTCTAAAGGCGTCAGGAACAAGTTCTTGGAGCAACAGAAAGACATCTGAGAAAGTTGGAACTTCGCTAGCAAAGATGGGACGCGGAGTGAGTAAAACTAGACAACTAATTCTAAACGTATTCGCAGTGAACTAGACAAAATATGTTAGTGAGCTGTTCCACCTGAGGTGCTTTAATACACCGCTGTTAAAGTGAAAGATGTGGGTTGTGCAGGGAGAGCGGCGGCTTCATGGTGAATTTACTTACTGCCAGTGTAAAAGAGACAGATAACTAGCGTTCAGTCTGCGGTTTCCTTCACACATTCAGCTGACATTTAATCAAGTTATTCATTAAATATAGCGAGAGAAAAAAAAACGATTAATGTACCAACGTACAATAATTAAATTAACGTCAGGATTTCCGCTCAAGTAAAATATGTAAGTTGAACTAAAATATATATCCTCAAATACTGTAATGAAAGTTCGGCATGTTTAGGTCAAACAAATTAAATAGAACGTATCACATTGTGTGTGTGTGTGTGTGTGTGTTGCATGATCGTGGGTAGAATGTAAAAAACTTTGAAATCATTGAATTAGTTAAAAATTTCCATGGTATAATAAGAGTGTCCATGTAATGTCTATGTGTAAGGAATATAGTTTTCTCTCTCTGTAAGGATTATTTGGCATAGACACACGCTGCACTTATCCACAGACAACTAATGTAATAATAATTAAAAAAAAAAGCATTCTCACAAAATATTGTATCTTTAAAATTATTGTTAGTTTCTTTCTTAAGAGCCACTTACGTGGGGAAAGAAATAATAAAATAATACTATTACAAATATATATGCCTGCAGGTATGTACTTCAGTGGCCTTTATCCTCACAATCCTGTTATGAGGACGTCAAAGCTATAAACAATGTGATTTTTTTCAATGTGTCTGTCTGATACAGTTCGTGAATTTATTTATTTAATATTATGGGATGCAACTGGTGGGATCTGGACCTAATCTGATGAAAAATCGAAGATACAGGTAGGATTTAGCCTAACATGCTTTAAAAAGTGTTGTTGACTAATCTAGTAGTCCATTGAAATGCCTTTAAAAATGGTCTTATCATCCATGGTAACTAAACAACCCCTTACTGTGAGAGGACTGCTGCTTGAGTGCTCACACAACTTCTATCGTGTTTCTGAAATGCACAGCAGCTCAAGTCCCCGAGGCTCTCTTTTGGCCATTGTCTAATAGTGTTGTGTGATCCCTATCACAGAGCTTACTGCAGTCTTACGGGTTGTTGTTGCTGCTGCCCCTCCACTTTGGGACATATTGTGCTCAGTATGTCACGACTGAATAGGTTATCTACATTGTGAATATACTCAATAAAATGATTCCACCACATTGCAGCTTGTGAACTAGACAACCAGATGCATCCTAGGTAATTAAAAAGTCTTTTTTTTTTACTTACTAATGAGAATGATTAAATATTCTGGAAGGTTGTAAGGAATTGGTATAAGATTATAGTCTAATAAATGTATTTGTGTTTTTTTTTTATAATTGTATTGTGATTGGTTTTTACTTAATTGATAAATGTATTATGTGTTATGGGTGGATAACAAAATTACTATCATGTAGTCCATGTATTTATGTCATCTACACAAAATTCAGTTTCCTACACAAAAACAAGCATCTTCACTAACCTCAGCACTTCAGCCGTGAACAGTGGTTGAACAGTCGTTTGAATTAAGCATGAGCAAGAAAGGCCACCTGAGGGTCTTTGTCCACTGTGAAACTCTCAGTTTTAGGTATCCAGAGAGCGTTGAGTGATGATTGAGTATTAAAGTACCTAACCAAGACGCTAATCAAAAGACAGGGATGACTTTTATGTCCAGAAGTGCCGTTTTTAGTGCTGCTTCCAGTCATTTGTTCCACTTAGAATTACCCCATTTCAATGTAATAGTTGCATGTGTGCATAGTTCAGATGGTCATTTTACTACAGTACAATGCAAATGTTATTATAGTGCTTGCCATGTAAGCACTGTATCACTATTTGACCTGTTAAACAGGGTAAATTTTGAGAAAGTCAATTTCTAAATATAATAAATTTCTAATAACATCATCATTTCAGAATTTGAAATTATTTAAGTTACAATGCCACTCTGATTAGACACTTTGCTAAACTTATTTACGTCTGGGTAGATTGCTGCAGTTCATAAAGCATGTACAGTGTAGTCAGTGTTTAATACTGTTGTAATTTCCCATCCAGACCCATCCCTTTTATATGTGTACACATTTTACATATCAAGAGGACTGAGAAAAGTACAGAAATATTAGATTTTTATATTCTAATGAATATGAATTTATTAGACTAAATTTCTTGTAATACATACTCTTGTATGAGAGAAGTATAGCGATGTCCAGCCTGTCAGCATTTCAAAATAAAAGCCAGTCAGGTGTCTTTATTTTTAAATATTTAGCTACAAGCAGCAAACATACTTTGTTCTAGGTTACTATGCTTGGATTATATTATACATGAGTAATTTTAAACTGTAGTTTTTTTGTGTGTAAGTTGTGTAAGTTGGACTCAAAGACATCTACTGTAAGTAATTGATATATAATAAGGGCTGCTAAAAATAGAATTATTAAACAAAGGGTTTCACCTGTCAGCACTCTGGAGTACACATATGGAAATTGCAACCATAAAGTATTGTGTTGTAAAAGAAATGAAGAACCAAAAATATTAGCATGTGTGTCAAAACCTCTATCATCATCTTGCCACTATGCCTGGAAAACATTTGATGGGAAACAGTGCGGCTGGGTTAAAGCAACTCCAAAATAGCATGTTTTAGTGTGTTTACAATATGCATTGGTTAGTACCTACCAAAAGTGATTCAAGGAAGGACAACAAGTGAACTGGTGATAGGATCATGGTTGCCCAAGTCTTGGGAACAAATGCTTTCTTGTCTGGTCTGGTCCCACAGAAGAGCTACTGTAATGGCTATAATAGCAAGGTGTTAGTAAACATAGTGCATCACACAAACAGGTCAGAGTGCCAAAGCTGACCCTTGACAGGCCTATCAGGCAGTGTCACAGTGTTGTAGACAATTTTCTGCTGGGAAATCTCGGGTCATGGCTATCATGTGGCTGTTACTTTGACACATACTATCTAACTAAACATTGTTGCAGACTAAGTACAGTACATCCCTTTGTGACATGTTGCCTAATGTCAGTGACTTTTTTTGCAGGATAATGCACATTGCAATACTGAAAAAATATTCAGGAACGGTTTAATGAACATGCCTGAGATTTCAAGGTTTTGCCTTGGCCTCCAAAATTGCCAGATGCAATATGATTAAAAGACTTCATTGAAGAACAAGTTTAATCCACGGAGGCCCTACCTTTACGAGGATCATTAAATTTGTATTATCATAAGAAAATAGGAACAGAAAATATTTGCCTAAATAATGCCTCCAGAAATGTTCATGAACATAATGTGTGTGTGTGTGTGTGAGTGTGTGTGTGTGGTAATACACCTTCAAACCGTTATTGATTTTAAAAAAAGTAAATTTTTTAAATTACAATTTGTTTTGTTCAAAAAACTGTAACCATAACCAGTTTTGTATCATATACTGCCTTACCTCTTTCTGAAACCTAATTCATGTAGTGTCAAGTACTTTTTGTCATAATCTCCATATTATTACAAAAAGTACTTGACACTACATGAATTAAGTATAAAAAATTAATGCATTATCAACATCTTCCACAATTAATCTTTGCATGGTCTGTGTCATCACAGGGAGGAGGACGTGATCAGTATGACCCGGCAGCATCATCAGAGCAAAGTGGGAAGAAAAAGAACAAGAACCGAAAAGATATGGATGAGCTGAAAAAGGAAGTGGATTTGGTAAGCATTTGATCTTGTTTCATTAACACTTAAATCTGTAACATCGAAAGTTTGAAAATGACTTTTTATTGATATTTCTATTAAGGATGATCACAAACTGAGCTTAGATGAGCTTCATCGTAAATATGGTACCGACTTGAGCAAGGTAAGTGAATTAATAATATTTTTAACAATTAAGGGAATCTGTTTGGTATAGAACAAGATAGTTAAAGAGAATAAAATCTTCCCTAGGGCCTCTCATTCCCACGTGCACAAGAAATTCTTGCCCGTGATGGCCCCAATGCCCTCACTCCTCCACCGACCACACCGGAGTGGGTGAAGTTCTGTAAGCAGATGTTTGGAGGCTTCTCAATGCTGCTGTGGACTGGCGCAGTTCTCTGCTTCCTTGCTTACGGTATTCAAGCTGCAATGGAAGATGAACCCGCCAATGATAATGTGAGCAAACAAATAAACAAATGGTAGATTTAGTCTGTTTTATGTTGTTATAATAAATATTTGGTCACATTCTACCTTTTGCTTTGCTATGCAGCTGTATTTGGGAGTTGTGCTTTCAGCTGTTGTCATCGTCACTGGTTGCTTCTCATACTACCAAGAGGCCAAGAGCTCAAAAATCATGGACTCTTTCAAGAACCTAGTGCCTCAGGTAAGATAATCATCGCTGAATAACAGAAATAAAGCTGATTTACACTTTATGTAATAAAAGTATAACACAGTAAAGTATAACTATATACAGTACTAGTGTCAGTATACGCCGTTGAAGGTTACTGAGTTTTTAGAAATAGTTAAAAGTGTAAAGCTAAAAATAACCTGAACAGCTTTAATGTAATCAGTGATATTTTTTTAGGTTGAAGCCCACGTACATGTCTGCCTGTCTTTCTGTATAGCAGAACTCTCTGCCTAACTAATTAATACAAAGAATTAACATTTTGTAATAATTGAGTATCTTGCACCTTGTTTATTGTAAGTTGTACTTCTTTTGTTGTCAGCCAAATACACTCCCTGTTTAAAGAAGGTTATTAAATCCGGCACATGAATTTTTATAATGTCACTTTTACTCCGTATTTTGATTTGAGCAGCTAACAATCTCAGCTCGGATATTTTACATCCCTTAATCTCGGACTGCTACTGATACTTTACTATAATGACCCATGTTGTATCGGCATTCCACATTACTTCTTTAATTAGCACCTCAGTTTCGGAACATACGGGACAAACTAGTCTTAAACGTCCTGCAGGAATAAGAATAAACATACCATGATCTGTCCATACATCTTTGAAGGTAGTGTTTTTTTTTTAAGTTACTTAACTTTTTGTAAGCTATGCCATGCGTTTGTAGGGGCATTATAGTAGTTTCTGGTTGTTCTGCCTACTCTGTGTATTTACAGTAAACTATAGTGTTGGTTGGCTCTGTTGAGTGATGCAGAGTATAACCACACCCACACAAAACTGCTCATAACATCCCTTCTACTCAACATTTTGATTTAATTCATGGCAAGTTTCATTAAATTCTGTAAAGTCAGTTTTGCATGATGCTGTGACAAAATCGGCTGGAGGAACATACAGACATACGGACATACAGATGCATACAGACAGAAATTTTTCAGAGGGTTGGTTTTGCGTCCTAGAATGTGTGAAAAGATATAATTCAAAGGATGTGCTCTGACCGATGTACAGACAAAATCATTCTTTCATTTATATAAAAGTACATCTTTTATATAAACACTTTCAAAGTTTTCCCAATTTTTCGGACTGGCTGACCTTAATTTCTTAAAGTAATGATGGCCACTCGTTTTTCTTTACTTAGCTGCTTTTCTCTTGCCATGATACAAATTCAAACTCTTTGAATGAGAAGGTGTGTCCAAATGTTTGGTCTGTACTGTAGATGAAAATATTAATTTTAATCCTTAAACCTTTTAATTTGACACAAATCTTTCCAGCAAGCTCTGGTTATCCGTGATGGTGAGAAAAACCACATTAATGCTGAGGATGTGGTTGTGGGTGATCTCGTGGAGGTAAAAGGTGGCGACAGGATACCAGCAGATCTGCGTATAATTTCCGCTCATGGTTGTAAGGTAGGTCTTTTTGAGAGCAGTTCAACAAATCCATTGTAGAGAACCTCTTTTAGTTTTGAGACCAAAATGTTTACATGTTGCATCTTTGTGCATAACACTCTTTTTAACCATTGTATAGGTGGACAACTCATCTCTCACTGGAGAGTCAGAACCTCAGACTCGTTCTCCAGATTTCTCCAACGATAACCCTCTGGAGACCAGGAATATTGCTTTCTTCTCAACCAATTGTGTGGAAGGTACGGTGTACTTTAGTGTAATTTCAGGGATGCGGTGCATCGGATTTTGCAATGTTTATAATACATTTTGCAATTCAGTAGAGACAAGTCTGGTAATAGTAGTGATTTATCTTTAGGTACTGCTCGTGGTATTGTCATTAGCACTGGCGATCGTACTGTCATGGGTCGAATTGCTACACTTGCTTCTGGCCTTGAGGTGGGCAGGACACCCATCTCTCTCGAAATTGAGCACTTCATCCACATTATAACAGGAGTGGCTGTCTTTCTTGGACTTTCCTTTTTCATCCTCTCACTTGTCTTGGGCTATAGTTGGCTTGAAGCAGTCATCTTCCTCATTGGAATCATCGTTGCTAATGTGCCTGAAGGTCTTCTTGCTACTGTTACTGTAAGTAAAAATAGAAATTATGAAATTTTAGCTTTAGGTCTGTGGTGAAACCTTAGTAAAATAAAGTAAACCTTAATGAAAGACATTTTACTTATTTATTTATTTGTTTGTTTGTTTTTGGTGTGTTTCTTTAGGTGTGTCTGACATTGACAGCAAAACGAATGGCAAAGAAAAACTGCCTGGTGAAGAACCTTGAGGCTGTGGAAACCTTAGGCTCCACTTCGACTATCTGCTCAGACAAGACTGGAACCCTGACCCAAAACCGCATGACTGTTGCACACATGTGGTTTGACAACCAGATCCATGAAGCTGACACCACAGAAAACCAGAGTGGAACCAGCTTTGATCGAAGCTCACCCACCTGGGCCTCCCTGGCACGCATTGCTGGTCTTTGCAATAGGGCTGTTTTCTTAGCAGAGCAAACCGAAGTTCCTATTTTAAAGGTATTCTTTCACATATTATAGCACAGTACTAATACAGTTATACTTGCTTCTACTGCACATATAGGAAAATAATGAAAGTATTCAGGTTTGGACTTGAGCCTGTCATAACTATATAGCAACTGTGAATAGCAATTCAATATTTGCAAAAAAATTAATAAAAAAACAGTTTCAGTTATGTTGGCAAATGTTTACTGATTACCACAATCATGTGCTGATCTTTCTCAAAGAGAGATGTTGCTGGAGATGCCTCAGAATCTGCCCTCCTGAAGTGTATTGAACTTTGTTGTGGATCTGTGAAAGACATGAGGGACAGACATATGAAAGTGGCAGAAATCCCCTTCAACTCAACTAATAAATACCAGGTTGGCCCAAAGGATATTTTTTAGCATTCTTTTATTGTGTAAAAGTATCATCTGTCCCAGTTCACAAAGTGGCTTAATTTGTTGTATGATATCATCCAAAAACTGAGAAGCAACCTATCGTCAAACATCTTTACATGGGGCTTAATTTTTTATGATGAGGCCAGATCTTATTGCAAGAAGGACGAGCACTTAGTTGAATAATGCATGATGTATGTTTCAATACAAAACAGCTAAGCAAACAATGACGTTTCTGAAAAATAATAATTAATCTTTTATTTAATGCATTTTTTTAAAGCTTTCAGTGCACAAGAACCCAGACTCTGCATCAGATTCAAAGTACTTGCTTGTTATGAAAGGAGCACCAGAGAGAATTCTGGACCGATGCAGCACCATAATGATACAGGGAAAAGATCAGCCTCTGGATGAAGACATGAGAGAGTCATTTCAGAATGCTTACCTGGAGCTGGGAGGCCTTGGAGAGAGAGTATTAGGTAATAAAGGGAAAATGGGAAAAGAAAAGGGACTAAGCCTATAATTAAGATTTCATTATGTAGCAACCAACAACTGACTATTGAAACTTTTGCTACCAGGATTTTGCCACTTGTACTTGCCTGAGGAACAGTTTCCGGAGGGCTTCCAGTTTGATGCAGATGATGTGAACTTTCCTACCGAGAATCTGTGCTTTGTTGGTCTCATGTCCATGATTGATCCCCCACGTGCAGCAGTGCCAGATGCTGTGGGAAAATGCAGGAGTGCTGGTATTAAGGTATGGCCAACCGACTATGTCAACAATTGCATTTGCTATTGTATTAGGTATTTATGACATATAGTGAATTAGTGTATTATTTGTTTTTGATGAATATTTGAATATTTTTATTTTTCTTAGGTTATAATGGTCACCGGTGACCATCCAATCACTGCTAAGGCTATTGCAAAAGGGGTTGGGATTATCTCTGAGGGCAATGAGACTGTCGAAGACATTGCTGCTCGCTTGAACATCCCTGTCAATGAAGTCAATTCAAGGTATAATTGTTCATTTTAATGCCCTGTCCAAAATTCTATTTTCCCCAGAAACCTACTTGACTAGACTAAAAATATCTAAGAAGAACAAATGATAAAATTATCTTTTTCAAAGAAAAATTTTCAGATAGCACATTAACTGTTTAGTACAGTGGTAGTATCTCCACCTTTCTCACAGAACATTAAGATTTGCTTGCCCAAAGGAGAACCTCAGCCATAGGGTAAAAATGTAGTGCACTTTCAGTGCCAGTCTGAAGTCAAATTGAAGTGGGCAGAATTGTGTGAGAAAAGGTATCCGGCATAAAAACCTGAAGAACATCTTTTGAAGTAGCACAGGTTTTTCACCCTTGGCAAAAGGTCAGAAAACTGTTGACCAACCTGTGGCTAGAGGCTGTGTTGTTTTCTGTTATCGTTGCACATAAGATATTAAATCCTGGCTAGTATTTTTTTTTCTCAGCAGTTCTAACTGTGAAGTGGCTGCATCTTGTGCTAGCTGGAGGGGCATATGACCGTGTTTCCCACAGGTCTGAAATATACTTGCGGTGGTAGCCAGCGGAACGGGCCATCATTACCTGCCAGCACAAAAATGGTCTACTACTACAAATAAGCAACAAATACATATAACTTTTAACAGAAATTTTAATTTCTTTCATATTTCTGTTAATTTCACATTTCAGAGATCAAACCTACAAACCTTCCCTTTCATCTACTTATATATAAAGAGTAACACGAAATAAAAACTAATTAAGAACTAAGCACTCTTTTGTGTATAAAGATAGCACTTCAGATAAAGGTGGTTTGTCAGAGCACATAGCCCTGAACAACTAGAGCATTTTGGCCATTTTTTTGCCTTGCTATTATTAAATAAATGTATATGGGCTCAGGATTGTGCAATAAAAAGTTCTCTTTAGATATATAATTTATTTTAGCACAATGTAAGCAATATGATGATTTTTTTTAAACCAACTATAAACACATGGCTGAGCAAAAAAAAAAGTAAAATAATAAAGAAAAGAAAATATATAGCACACACATAGGCAAGACTTTCCTATAAGCTATTCATTTTTTTAATCGGTCATTGACCAATGCCGTGTTGCCACAGGGATCCGTGCTGCTTGAGTTTTATTACTCTTCCTGGGTTTCATAAAGAAGAGCCGTTCACCGTGTGAAACTGTGTGTCTCTGCAGAGCATGTGAAACCGTCAGTACGCCCTTCTTATACTTTTTACCATCCACAATTGATTAATTATTAACAGACATTACACCGTTCTCGTGCTATACCATCATATACCTGTTTATTCTGCAAGTGGTGGTGGACTTTATGCTTCTAGTTAATCGGTTGCGGATGTCGTCATTCTGCTGCACCAATTTTTTTAAAGGATATGCAAGTATACTTGAGCGGTTGTCAATAAACTGTACATGGGCAACCCTCCCAAGTATATGCTACGTGCGGGAAACTCTGTATGAAAAAATGTTGCTCATTTTGAAAAGACTTCATGTTGATCTCACATGCTACGCAAACCATCTAGTAAAAGCCAATGTTTAGGTCAGCATGGGATACATGGTAAGTAGCAAATGCTATACTGTACCACAGAGAAGTTTCTTTGGTTATTGAATTGTCCATTAGCAGCTCAGCCACATAATCTCCTCGTCCCAGCTGCCTTGGCGATTGATTTGTTTGAAACTTTGCAGCAGTGGACTTCCAAGAAGAGAGACCCTACTATAACTAACATGCACTTAGATTATTAAGAGCAGGACACCACAATTCAAGTAGGAGTCACTCGTACACTGTAAAACCTGTAGCTGTAAATGCATCACTACATCTTCTACTTTGGATAAATGAAGAGACTTTCCAGTTTTTTTATTTTAATATTTGTTTTTAGAGATGCTAAAGCATGCGTGGTCCATGGGGGAGATCTTAAAGACCTTACTGCGGAGCAGCTAGATGACATCCTAAAATACCATACAGAGATTGTGTTTGCCAGAACCTCACCCCAGCAGAAACTGATCATTGTTGAAGGGTGTCAGCGCCAGGTAATTTTTTTTTTCTTCTTAAGTTGGTCCATCTCATGATTGAGAAATGTTCCCAATTTCCCGATTTCTGCTTTCACATAATTTACAATGCAGGAATAACATATGTGGCATATCATGATAAACATACAGGAAATTATAATAGCTGTTTAGTAACAACCATGATATTTGTATAGGTTATGACTTCTTATTGCAATAGGCTAGAAATCTGTCATACTAAATCTCATTAAAACATAATTTGCTGTGTACCACAGGGAGCTATTGTGGCTGTTACAGGTGATGGTGTGAATGATTCCCCCGCACTAAAGAAAGCTGATATTGGTGTTGCTATGGGCATTGCTGGCTCAGATGTCTCCAAGCAGGCTGCTGATATGATCCTTCTTGATGACAACTTTGCATCAATTGTGACTGGAGTAGAAGAAGGTACCTAAACAGTGTTTATTGTATTTTCTGAAAGCTGCTAAGAATGCTGTGTTCCTTCTAAGGTATATGCATTTCTTTCGTTTAGGTCGGCTGATCTTTGACAACCTGAAGAAGTCCATTGCATACACTCTGACCAGTAACATCCCTGAGATCACCCCTTTTCTGCTCTTTATCATTGCTAATATCCCTCTGCCACTGGGAACTGTCACCATTCTGTGTATTGACCTTGGAACAGACATGGTCAGTGTAAAGCCTCACTTTAACTTTATTCTTGTAATTGTGATTGCAGTTAATACTATTCTTTGTGTCTTTAAGGTTCCAGCCATTTCTCTGGCGTATGAAGCTGCTGAAAGTGATATCATGAAGAGACAGCCGAGAAACCCCAAAACAGACAAGCTAGTAAATGAAAGACTCATTAGCATTGCATATGGCCAAATAGGTGAGGATGCTGTAATTTTCCTGATTTTAATGGTAAAATTAAATGACTCAGAATGGTTTCCTATGAGGAAGCTTTAGTGCCTAGTTAATTTCACAAGTATCATTTATGGAGATGTGTGTATGTGCAGGAAATGGTAAAAACTGAACACCTAAACCCTCATTTTTCAAAATGGGTATGATCACATTTATTCCTATTGTTTACATGATGTTCTGAGGAAATATTCTTAGGGTCAGGAAAATATGTATGTACTATTAGAGTTTATGAGTTTGTATTAAATGTACATATAAAGAGACTCATTAATGTGAAACTCAAATCCCTCCGTATATAAAGAAGATTTATTGGGTGGCTGTTGTAGCCAATATGCTGCCATGGGTGAGCTGCATTACTGGAAGATTTAGTGCACTCCATGTATATTATAATGTTTTAATGTTAGTCGACATATTCTTTTTCAGCCTTACCTTTTACTGGGTTTTGTGGACATCACTTAATATAAATAATTTATGCGGTGAATACACATTATAATTTACAGATACTTGACATTTATCAACAAGCACCAGTATGAAAAAAATCTGCAAATTCGATACATTTATAATTTTGGGGGAAATATTAGTTTGGCACACATTCATATAATGAACGACACACACAACTTTGCTGAAAGACGAAGCCATATAATATGGTAAATGTCTCTTTTTTATTTGATCTACTTCTCAGGTATGATACAGGCGCTAGCTGGCTTTTTCGCATATTTTGTGATCCTGGCTGAAAATGGGTTCCTGCCACGAAGACTACTTGGAATCCGTGTGCATTGGGATGATAAAAATGTCAATGACCTCGAGGACAGCTATGGGCAGCAGTGGGTAAGGAGAACACACTTTTGCTCATATCATCCTTTTTTTCTAACCGGTTGTGCTCACATCTTCTTTCTTGCATCATTACAGACGTATGAACAGAGAAAGATTGTGGAGTTCACCTGCCACACTGCTTTCTTTGCCAGCATTGTGATTGTGCAGTGGGCTGACCTGATCATCTGCAAGACTAGAAGGAACTCTGTCTTCCAGCAAGGAATGAAGTGAGTTACGTAGAATAAATAGAGATAGTTATGTGAGAATCAAAGGTCCATGGACCATGGATTTAAAGATGATTTTTTCCATATGGTTACTTGGCTAAAATAGGCTTTTTTTTTACAGAAATAAAATTCTCATATTTGGACTGTTTGAGGAAACTGCCCTTGCAGCCTTCTTGTCTTACTGCCCAGGGATGGATGTGGCACTGAGAATGTATCCTCTCAAGTAAGCTGAGTTAATAATTTCTTTAAATATAATGTATTTGGTATCAGATGAGGCACAACAACATCTCTTGATCATGTGAAGATTTTTATTTTATTGTCTATTTATTTATTTTTTAGACCCAACTGGTGGTTCTGTGCTTTCCCATACTCTCTCCTCATCTTTATCTATGATGAAATCAGAAAGCTTATTCTGAGGCGCTATCCTGGAGGTAAATACAAAATTTGTCTTATCCCTTAATGGAAAAGTTAGCTCCTAAAGACTGTAATTGTAATTCTGTGTTCTTCCCCTTTTACTTTTTAGGCTGGGTGGAGAGAGAGACATACTATTAGACCATCATTTCAACAGAGCTCATGTCTTTTTATTTAGTGCTGTGATAGTTCTGCTACACTGGACTTTAAACTCTTTACATTTAAATATGTTTTAACCTATTTTGTACATGTTTAACTGTTTAATAAGTTTAAAGAATTAACATAAACCCCTTTCTCTACTTTAAAGTACAGTAGTTGTATTTTTGTCATATACACTGCCGTGTCACAAAAAAAGTCACCACCTGGATTTAAATAAGCAAATAGGTAAGGGTCCTGCATTGAATAATTTCCTTGGTGATTAATATGGTTCAGCTGGCAACAAGTTATTTAACCCTAACTGATATAGTGAGTAGTTTCTTATTTCTTACATTATACATTACAACATCCATGTCAGGGGACATATCCTGTGGACGTGTCAAAGATATTACTCTGTGTCAGAAGGGCCAAATGATTGTCATGCCATAAGCAAAGAAAACAACTAAGGAGATTTCTAACTTTTGAAAAATACATTATTAAAACCTGAAAAGGTAGTGGTGAACTACCATCATTGAGGAAGAAATATTTAATAATGCTAAATGGCTATGTTTAAAACAGCTATGTTAAATAGTGAAAGTAAGAAAGTTTCAATTTGAATGGAACTCAAGGGATTGGGACTAAACAGCTGAGTAGCCTTAAGAAAGCCACTTTTCAATGAGACTAATTGGAAAACAGGCTTCAGTTCGCGAGGAAGCATAAGGAATGGACTGGGGAGCAGTGGGAAAAGGTCATGTGGTCTGATGAATCCATATTACCATTTGTCAGAGTGATGGCACATCAGGGTAAGCATGTGGAGGCAGTGTTATGATCTGGAGTTTCTTCTGTTGGTCTGGCCTAGGTTCAGCAACGTTAAATGCCCAAAAAATAGGTCAGCTGACTGCCTGGATATATTGAATGACCAGGTTTTTTTTTCATCAATGGATTTTTTTCTTTCCTGATGGCACGGACATATTCCAAGATCACAATGCCAGGATTCATCTGGCTTAAATTATGAAAGAGTGGTTCAGGAAGCATGAGACATAATTTTCACACATGGATTGGCAACCACAAGATCCAGACCTTAACCCTTTTAAGAATCTTTGGGATGTGCTGGAGAAGACTTTACGCTGTGGTCAAACTCTTCCATGATCAATACAAGATCTAATGTGACTCCAGGTGGAAATAAAGGGTATGACTTTGCATTGCATAAGCGTATCAAAATGATGCCATTGCAATAATCAAATCAAAAGGCAATCCAATAAAACATTAGTGTGTGACTTTTTTTGGGCCGGGCAGTGTATTTAGGGATACACTGTATGTACACTTGGGGCTTACAATCTGATCAACAAGGGGAAATAAATAAAAAATAGAAGAAAGTGGTGGCTTGGATACCATCAATCTCCTCAAAAGTATTTCATTTGTAGTGAGGACGTACTTTATGGGAACCAGGGTTGGCCTGCACTGGATGTGTTTCAGTTCTCCATGACGACATGGGTCCTTTTATGGGCTTTGTTTGTAGTTCATTCATTCATTGCTTTATTCATTCAAGCTTCATTTGTGTGTAAAACCTATTTAAATGCAAGGCGACTGTGTTATTTTATGTCTGTTTTTCCCCATACATAAGAAGCAGCACAGTGATGAATTGGTATTGTCCAATTCAATTAAATGAGGCAATTTATAGTTTTATACGGTATCATTATCTATCATCACTTATAAAGTGAAAAAATTATCAACTGTCTTACTGAGGGTAAAATAATGTGCTCAAGAGCTCAGAAGCTTAGCTGAGACTACAGGATGTCCAACACACCACCCACTGTCAAACTCTGCTGAATTTCCCATGCTTCATTCGAATGAATTAATTAGAAGAAAATAGTGTCACTGAGTTGTCATGCTCTGGGCAATGATTAATGGTAATTGTTTTCTTTACCATGGGATGACAACATGGGATGATAAAATATTACACCACCAGAAAAGGATTCTAATAATTATTTATATGTAAGCCATTTTGAATAGCCATGGACTCATGAACATTTTTCTTCCAATGTGTGAGCCAAGTCACGCTTCTTTTTGCATGGAGAGCTGAGGCCTCAGCTGAAACCCTTCTTCTGTTTCGAGTTGCTTGATTCCGGCCTTAGCTGAATTGAGAATGTGACTTGGCACAAGCAGCTTCTGTGCAGTTGAGTGAAAATGAGGCTCTTGTTGGACTGAAAGAGTATGTTCTGGGCCTCAGCATGTTACGCTTTTGTGATGTTCAGGCCGGTTATGTAATTTCAGGGTTCTTATGTAAGATCAGAGTCTGGAAGATGAACAGAATTCAGACCCTGATTGCAAAGAAGTTACTTGAGGTTTAGCAGTGCATAAGTAGAGTATACAGGCATAGAAACATTTATTTTTATGGAGAAAAAAGTATCATGCAGTGTATCATTAATGATAAACGAACATTTGAAAATTGATTATTTCTAGCTTTTTTTTGTAAATTGCCTTGTTGACACCCTCCGACTTAATTAATTTAGCTTGGTGGAACTTTGTTTGTTTCCTTCTTGCAAAATTTAGTAGGTTACAAGGTTTACTGACTGGCTGGTAACAGATTGTGGCGGTCAAGTAAATGACTATAAATTATTAATTAGATAATTAACTCTGCGTTTGAGAACATGGTAGTGTTTGTCATTTGACACTAGAAAGACACAAGGAGCTTCTTATTATTATTAATATGAAAATAGACACATAATATATGCAGGTATTGTGGTTCAGTACCTTCACTCACAAATGATGGTACAAACACCTCAACCATCAAAGACCACACAATACAAAGGATATTTGACCTTAGCAGTGAACACAAAAGACTGATCTTTTGAAGAATTGATGGAACAGGTGGACAGTCACAGCTGTCAGTCACAGGACCACAATAGACCTCACACCTTCAAGATGGCCTAGTCTAAAGTCTAGAATTTCTAGCGTAAATTGCTTCATACCTTAGTCAAATCATCCAGTTAGAATCAAGCTTTTAATACACATTTAAGAGAAGAAGAGAGTTGCTTGGTGGGTATTTAATGCAGCATGGAATTAAGCAAATGGTGTGCAAATCTACAATGCGGTGAGAGATGGATACGGATAATAGGAGAAGGACAAGTGTACTTCAGGGAAACCTCAAGGTAAAGGGTTATGCAGACAACATCTCCTTGAAACATAGCTGTAATGGCTGTTTGTAGAAGAGGTTATTGTAAGGGTGGGTAGGATATGTGGAAAATCCACACAGATTTCTTTTCTTTCTTTTTTTTTTTTGTGGACAAGAGCAAGGCCCTGATGGAGGAGAACAAGCAGCCGAAGACTCTTAGAAGACTAAAAAACACAAGCCAGCCTTGGAGCCTGAAGAGAACAAGACAGTGATAGAGGCAGCGAGGTTACCCTCAGTAATTGCAGAATAGAAATAGGCCTCAATGGGCTTAGAGACATTGCACTTTTTAAGGTGGTGCTGAATGAAGACTCAATCGTTTGTAATATTTCTTTTTTTTTTTTCATGCTGAAAAGGTGGTCCTTCACTATTTAAAGATGTGTATGATTTTTTTTTTTTTTTTTATGATTTATGAAAAGGTGGGGAAATGGTGATTGTTGTTTACAACAACATATACTGGTTATGCAAGTCAATGAAGTGGAGACAACTATTATTTTTGGTTTTTAACAATTTACAGGAAGAAAATAGGTCAACAATAAGCCAAAACACTAGTGTTATTATGTGACCATTCATAATACCAATGAAAAACCAATGAAAAAATGCTTGTACCAAATATCAAGAGCTCACAGGTTGAAAAATGCCCTCAAGAGGTAAGGGGGAACACTGCACACTGAAATAAAACATCATTATAAAGGTATTTTGCCCTCTGAATAGATTTAATTAATCAGTTACAGTTTAGAGAATTCATCACATTGTAGTTTTTAAGATGCCCTCAGGAAGAACCTATATTGTGGAAACCCTTCCACAAAGCTTTTGTGGACAGGCAAGCAAGGTTGAATGATGTGCATGATCTGAATAGTTAACGGGTTTAGTCTGCATGTAGAAGAAAGAAGAAAAAAAACACTGTTAATATATTTATACTTTTCAAGTGTGCTACAGTATGATCTACTGACCATTCTGGGGTCTGATGATATGAAATCTGACAACATCCCAGCAGGAATTTGTAGTTTTCAGAACACTGACAGCATTAATTTGCCCATCATAATAGCCCTTGTGACCAACACTGTTATCAGGTTGTTTTTGAAAGTAAGAATTACTCTAAGGAAGTTACATTGGAGCTACATACAATGACCCTGAGATAACGTTAAACGAACAACCCCAACACAATGCTGCATCACATTTATTGATAGCATCTCAACTGGTACATTCTTAAAATGCTCTTCCTAGTTTTCTTTCTTTCTATTTTGCCCTGCTGGAGACTCAGCTGCAGGTCTCAGTGGTGTAAGGCTTTGTCAAACTTTGGGCATCACAAAATACTCTAACTCCTACAAGTAAAAAAAAAAAAAAAAAAAGACTAAACAACTACCATTTACCAAATTATTACATCAGGAAATAAACACAAGGTAAAACTAGCATTGGCAGTATGACTATGTGCAAAATGTTCATATGTGCCACATTATGTCCCAGATCAGTTGTATAAAACTATACTTTATGCAGCTTGGATGTTGTGTGAACACCGTTTTTACGATACAGCAACTGTAAATGCTTATCAAAGCTTTATGGGATCCAATGTTAGAGTGTTCCTAAATTCTAAACAATATGACTCACTGATTTTCCTTTGTGTTGTTTACTACCCTTTGGTTTAACTTCCAAATCAATATTTATCCCTTATACAAGCAATGTATGGGGAAGCTCGTGTTTGTCTTATTCTCCAATTGGAATTTCTTTCATTTTAATTTTTAAAAATCATGTGGTCCAAGTGTTATGTTTTAGGTGGATAACGTGGCAACAACTAAATGACATTGGTGAATACAACTAAATGACATTGTTATCCAATACTAGTGTTCCTGCTGGCAGAAACATACAGTACATGATGCTAACTGCTATACAAATCTCCTCAGTCAGAATATTGAGCTGCATCCATCTCGAGACTTCCACTGGATTGCGAAGTTTTGTAGGAACATACTTACTGTCGTTATGTGGTTATGTTAGTCAGGTATTTACAGTATGTTAGCTATGCTAGCTGTGGCGGCCGGTCAATAACTAAACAATAACTAAATTTAGTTAGAGAAAAATGCTACTTTAACATTATTTAACATTATTTATTTTAATAATTAAATAAAGTCATTTAGTTACAACATTCTGCTGTGTTTCTTAATATATTTTATTTGGAATAAAAAAAAAATCTAAACTGTATTGCGCTCATTTGTGTTTGTGTACGCGGGGCGCCGGACAAACGAGCGTCTATGTAGGCACGTACATTTTTGAAAAGCATGTGACTTGAGGCTGAGCTCTAATTGGATCTTTTCAAATCATCCTTGGGGTGCAGCACTGTGCGCCCCGAACCCTCCCACTTTTGTTCTTAGCAAATTAATATTGTTTTTAAATATTTGGGCTCATGTGATTGGACCATTCTCAACGAGTCTTTTCTAGCACTTTTTATGGCAAGCGGAGCTGCTGACTGGATGCGATGTGAGTCATGCCTTATTTTATACTAGTAGTAATGATGTTTAATTCCCTGATAAATAGCTATTTACAGGCGAGTATTAAAGGTTTAATTTTAATTTTGTTTGTACCCCCACCAGCCGTCACTGTATGCTAGCACCAGTATATGTGTGTATTATCTTAGCATCCAAGTCGCCCTAAATGCTACATTAGTCCTCCCTCTTCTGGAACTTTGTTCAGTCACATGACAATGAGTGATTACAAATCCATCTACATGTATATAGTAAATGTATGTATCAGAATTCCAGCAATTATGTCGAGTCGTTGGATTTTTTTTTTTCAAACCTCTTGTGTTGAGATGTTATAGAAACCCTGCATATGTTTATATAAGTATATATATAAAAAATAGCACTTTAAGTAAGTAATCATATTGTGCTCAAAGCCCAAATTGATGTGGATATGGTGTGGGCTGTGGTGTAATGAGAAGAGAATGAGGCTGATGGCTGTGCTGGTAGCTCTCATCAGGCTTTGATTTATGTGCTCTTGGTGAATAGACTGGAAGAGACGTCGGACTAAACCATGCAGAGCTCATGCTGTTAAGCACAAGCATATGAACTCAACCAAAACAAATCTGCCACATCTCATTGCCTCTGCAGTGTGTAGAGAAATCACATTTATATGAGCATTTCTACTTGTGACCCCCTCGCATATTTTCCATTTCAATTTTCTCTACTTTTTTACAATCTCAAAGCCTCTTTTATTTGCACCATTTTGGGACCACAGTATGATGCCTGTGCTATTATCTTCAAGTCTGAGCTTGTGCTTTGACCAAAAATGTCCTATTCAAACTGGGTTGCCTCACGACTTGCCAAGACGTTTCAGCTTCCACACAGAGGAAGCAATCAATAGAAAATGGAATCGCGGTAACATACAAAGCTGGCCACTGCATGGCAATGGAAAGTATGAATTAATTATAGTTTACACATTTGCATATTAAGAATGTTTAAAGGGAACATGTCACCTAAAATAGATGTTCAAAGTCAAAGAACATAAGGGAAAGAAAGAAAAGAAATATTTATTACTGCATCCTGCCTGCTCGAGAGTGCAAATAAATTACAGACTCATGCAATATGAACATGCTCATGCACCATTCTAGAATTTAGCTGTGCTACAATTCACTGGAGAGAACAAAAAGTTCCTCTTTTAGCACCAGGCCTCTTTTAATTGCAGAAAATCTATTTCTGCTGCATGAATTAATGATCAGAGTTTGGGCCCGAAGGTGTCTGAGATATCCTAGAAGGAGCTACATGCACATAAGTCATCAAACATCGATCATTTTTGTACAAAGGTCACAACACCAAAGACTGACAACATAATGGCCGTGTTAGAAGTTATAACATTCCATTCATTATATGAACAGAATAAGTTTCATATGGCACCTATGTGGATATTGTTGGATGCTGAATACTCAATCCTGGACTATTCCTTATGTATTGTCCTAAATGCATGAAGTGAATTCAATATATTATAAAGTCATAAATGGAAGCAGTTTTATGTTTTAAGATTGCATACCGTGCTGATATTCAGCACTTTGAACTGCCCCATAATTATATAGAACATAATGTTCAGCTATTACATTGAAATTACAAAAATGTACACTGTCACATGGACCTGTTAGATTTCTGAATAGATGATTGAATGACTGGAAAAAATAAGAGAACTTTTCTAAAAGGGAGCAATAGACACTCCTTTGGGCTTTAATATATTATAGTACATGATATTTTTTTTAATTAGTGTTAGACTTTTCCCTTTTGTTAGGCATGATCCAAATGCATTCATGTCATACATATATTCACTATACCTGATGCATGGAAGTTCCCTTACAGATGATAATTACTTTTGAGTAGAGACATGGCAGTATGATAACAACCTGTCACTGTAATGGCTGATAACCTAACTGGGTACACTCTATTAATCCTGCACTAGGGGCTTGTATTACTAAGTTGACAATATCTCTATAGTCTGCCATGTTTACATGGCTGAAGCTTCTACTGTATGATCAATGTGTGCTTCAAGGCATATATTTACATGACCCACTGCATCACTGACAGGGTTATAATTATCAAACCTTGACTAACGATGTGAAGATGATGGATACATGCTTTAAAAGAATACCCTTGCTACTAATTGCCTAGTGACTTTAATTAAACTACAAGCACTTTAAATGAATCTTACAGATTTCCAGGCCTGTGCTCACAGCAGTGTGTATCTGTGTGTTTTGCTCATGCAAGCGTTTCCTTATGGCAGTGATGTTTAAATTGGTACGACGTGATTAGAATAGGATCAATGGCAATGAGAGGGAGAGGAATGCAGAGAGATCTGTTACAGTTGGATTATTGCTAGGTCAGCGTTCTTCATCTATGACATGTAATTTATATTTATATAAAAGGTATTGAAAAATTGAAAGACATTTTTTTTTTCTTCCTTGGGATAATGTACAATGTTTGCATTATAATACTGTCAGAGTCATTATATACATTTCGAGCAGTCCATAAATGAAATGCAATTAAACGAATACAATGAAGTGCCGTCAGGTATTAACTGTACAGATTGAAAAAATAAAATGTTGTAAAACTTACATAGAATACACTAACACAGAGTGTCAGGGAGAAGCGTAATTTGTCACTGTGGCTCTATATCCATTGTGTTCAGTGGGTCTGGCTCACACAGGCGGACACAAAAGAGCATCTTTATTCACTGGCCACACAAATGCAGCAGGAAGGCCTTCAAAGCAGTTAAAGCTTCACTTCTCTCTTAAAATGTGGCCCTAAGTTGTATTGTTGTTCATGCTGTGTCCTTTGTTTTTCTCTGCACTGCTTGAGGCTAAGAGTTAATGGAAAGGCTGCGCTGCAGTCAGAAGCAGGTTGAATAGGCAATGAGTTCAACATGGACATGGTGCTTTTACATCATCCGGCCACCTGGAGGCAGTCACATCATTTTGATACAGACCACCTTTATTCACCACTATTCAGTTTCCTCTTGAGCACATGTAACCAATAAGCTGGAGGTCTTTCTTACTATTAACACATATTGAGCCTGATTGAAATTATATTGGTAATCTTACGCCAATTTGAAATCAACCTGACTGACCATCATGCCTGGTGAGAAAAATAAGGCCAGACTTTTTCCCCCTGAATGTTTGTTTTTTAGATGAATGTATTCAGAACTTTACGAAGCCCTTTCTGTCAAAAAACAATTTTATATTATTGCAATTATTATTATTATTATTATTATTATTATTATTATTATTATTATTATTTACTAAATGCCCCGGGAGATTATTCCATATGTTTTTGGCCAACTGTTAAGATTTAAAAACAAATAAGAATAGCAAATTGCATTTGCATTTTCACTCGGCATCTTCCTTTTGTAAAATATCTTGAATTTACTGACCACGGATCATGTGGGTTTTAAGATGATTTGATTGTGGCCTGTCTCTGTCAAATTACATTTCTCACAAAGCCACTCTTGGAGTCCCTTTGAAGTCCATAAAAGGCACAAGAACTTATAACCTTGATGATAGAAAATGAAGTGAGGTAACATGCTTTTCTCATGCACATTGTCGGATAATTCTGGCCCCTGGGATAGCATAAATTATTCATGTCACTATGGTATCCTTACACATATCATGCAGACAAATGGAGGGATAAAAAATAGCCTTAAGCTCAGTTGATAGCTGCTGTGTATGTGTTGAACGGCCATGGGTTTTGAGCAGCAGTCCATCATGCATGTGACAGACAGCTCGTGTTATTGATTCAGCAGGAAGTGCACAGCTGGGAATCTAAGGCTGCCATAGAGGTGATCGAAAAGACTCCTGTTGCTTCACAACTCCATTCACTGCCAGGCTTCTCTTCTAGACAAAGGCAAATATGGTGGATAAGAATGCTGATGCACGGCAGGGAAAACATTGAAAAGACTACTAAAATTCAATAATCCTAAATCAGATAAACTCTATCATCTATCTATGTATCTATATATCTATCTAAAAAGTGCTTTGTTTTAGATCTCCTTTATTTTCTCCTCATTCTTATTGTTCTGCGCATGCATATTGTATTGAAAATGTATCACTTTTTGTCATCTTCTTGTCTTTTTACAGCAACTAATTAATAACCGTTTCCTGATTGTGGTGTTAATGGTTCATCAATTAATGCCCCTTAATTGAGCAGCGAACCAAGACATGTTCATCCTGGATATCTGAGCTTGCAAGACTTGTCCTTAAACATATACTGAAATTCAGTATAAAACATATTTAACCATTCATTTATGACTGCACATGCTCTGTGCTTACATATACAGTACACACAATGCAGAGAGATGGAAATGAACAATATTGATGTTCCAAATTGAAAAATAAATACTGTATCATACATTATGTTCAATATATTAAATAAATCAATATTTTCATGGTTATACTAGAGCTGCCTGTTTTAATCAAAGTTGAATCTAAGAAAGGTGTAATCCCTACTGTCAGGAGGTGAGGGACATGTAGGGAATGCCAATACGGGTTGTCATTAAAACAATGAAGAAGGGGATATTTAGCCTGCATCAGCAAGGTGACAAAAAAGAATCCTTAAACCTGATAACGAGCTGCTTGATATGACTGTTTGCTAGAGGTGAATGCCCCTGTGAAATGATTCTTGGGCGGAAGGATTGCCTCCTGAGTGGCATGTTAATCCTACTGAGGTGATACGTTCATCTCAAGGTAAACAGAAAGTGAAAGCAAGGATTAAGAGTGGCTTAAACACCGACCAGAAAGTGCTAACAAAAAGGTTGAAAGAGGTTTTGCTAGATTCTTATACATGTGCCCTTGCCTAACCTTGCATAACAAGTAATAGTGAATGACACGTAATACTTCTGCAGTTTATAAAGACAGTGTAGGAAATCTCACAGTAAAGGACGATTTGCTATTTTCCAAGTGACAGGGCACAAAATGTAGAAAACACTTAAACGATGGTGTATAATGGTGTATAGTGGTGGCCTGGATTGCAAGAATGTGTTAAGAGGACTGAAGAGATGTGAATGAAGTAAAACCACTGCAGGCTGTTGCGGAATTTTGTTGCTGATATATTTTTTTCTTTTTTCTCTGAGGCTATATTTGCCAAACTGTTTTGTTCTGCAATGAACAGTAATCAATCAGATTCATAGATCGGACGTTATGCTTGCAGTTCAGACTGTGTATGGTGAATAAAAAAGATCAATGAATACCTGATGTGCATACAATGAGTAAAAGCATGGAATGCAGGCAAGGGTTCCCATGCTTGCTTTGACATTGCATAAAGCTCTTAGCACTAGTAAAGTATACTTTGGTGTGTTGTCTTTGTTCTCTAAGTAGGGGGAAATTTCAGTTAGTTACTTACCAGTTTGTTATTCACAATAATAAAAAAAACAACCCTTCAGCAACATTCGTACGTGCGTGTTTGTTGGGCATGAAATTGTCGCTAGAATGAAAACTGACTGAATAATTTGCCTTGGGCATTTTTGCCTTCCTTACTCTCGACTAATCCTAAGGCTTAAGATTATTAAAAATGGGTGAGCAGTTCTTTTACTGTTATTTTACTTCAAAGACTGACTATATTTAGTCAGGCTGGTGGTTGCACAAGGAAAATGGATTCCTGTTAGACAAAGTTCTAAATTCTTGTCAGCACTTGAGAAAAATGCTTCATCTCAACCTCCTTAACTACAATATTCCATGTGAATCTGCACCGATTTGAGGGGCCAGACAGAAGTGTTGAAATTTATAGTTATGTCTTATTCAGCAGTAATAGTGCTTTCACCCTGGAAGTCATGAGGTGTGGTAATGTCCTTCCTGTCAACACTGATGAATAATCAGCTACCACCACTTTATAGCACAGGGGATGTCAAGTGATGTCAAGCCCTTCCATCCATTCTTCTTTCACATTTTCATTTCCCCTGAACCATGATCAAAGCCATATAAATAGAAATGTATTTTAATATAGTGAGGGTTTAACTCATAGGGCAGTTCTTGGTGAAAAGAAGTGTATATATACATAGCTATCCAAAAAACAAATATTAAATGTGTTTTGAAGCTTTTGAATGATTTTTTATTCTTCACATTTGCTTAATAATTTGAAACCGTTTGCTTAATAAAATATAGCCCTATTGTGATTCTTTCGTGAAACTGATTATTATATTACTGTTTATACTGTGCATTGCTGCACCAAGTTTAATGCACAAGGGTGACTTCATTTTATTGATTCTGCTTGACACTTTGAAACCTATTCATGAAACATACACAAATGTATGTTCTACCAAAAACAAATTACAGATAATACAAGTAGATGTAGCCATTTTTTTAAGGCATGCACACAGAATCCACTGTCCTCAACAATCAAAGACATGATAAAGCTATAAGCTCTTCAAATTCTTGTTATTGACTTTAAATTATTAAATTAGACTTTTTTAGAGACTTTAAATGAAAGCATTCAAATTTCTCACAACGAATACCATTCCATGCTCCTCACCCATATCATCAAAAATTACACTGCCTACCCGTTGACCACCAGAGAGTGAAATTACAATCAATACACCTGCAGAAATACAATATTGATAAACATGAGGAGTACCAAATGCAGGAGGCTAACAAGTAGACAAGGTTATCTAAAGTTGAGTTCAAGTTGCTTTAGCTCCAGTTGAAAACAAGATTGCATTGTTCATTTCAATTCATAAATCTTTAATTGATAAAAAACAAAACAAAACAAAACAAAAAAAAAAACACACGTTACTTTACATATTATACAATGATTCCAACCCACCCTAAGATGGGAAACGTTTTATGTTTAAACCAGGATGTGGTAGAGATTAATATTTATTTGACTCACTAATGGCATATTTATATACAGTAGTGTAGCAGCAGTGTTACGTTATACCTGTAGTAAGTAATGTACCTGTATATCTGTTTACAGGCATTTTCCTTGTTGTGTTGTTCTCTAGTGCATTCAATCCAAGCAAATAAAATAATAACACACACAAAGAACATATGGCCAAAAGCTTTTGGGCACCTGACCATGACACTCATATGTGGTTCTTCTCTCTACTGTTGCCACAAAGTTGCAAGCACACGGTTGAAGAGAATGTCTTTGTATGCTGTACCATTACTGCTTCCCTTCACTGAAACTAAAGGACCAAAAACGTGTTCCATCGAAAATGCAAAAAGTTAAATCCGTAAAGACATGTTGTGCCAAGGTTGGTGTGAAAGAATTTGAGTGATCTGCACAGACCTCTGACCTCAACCCCACTGAACACCTTTGGGAGGAATTGAAACCCTGACTGTGCACCAGGCCTCTTCACCCGACATCAGTGCCTGACCTCACTAATACTCTCGTGACAAATTGGGCAACCCCCCACAGCCACACTTTAAAACCTAGC
>JAAGKR010002862.1:0-79453 GCA_011419295.1 Clarias macrocephalus
TAAATGCTTGTTTGAAAGAGTTTCAAAAAACAGGAAACATACACTGAAGGAGTTTGTTCAGACAACGGGTATGCACCAGTAAATCAGGCCATAGATATTAGTGAGGCACGAAGACATTAATAATGACAAACCAAATTAAGTTGATAGATTGTCACAGTGGGTTAATCACACACAAATGGCATTATTATAAAGGGTTGCCAGATTTTACTCACTCACTCATCATCTATACCGCTTTATCCCAGTATTCACGGTCAGCCTATCCCAGGAGACTTATAGCATGAGGCGGGGTACACCCTGGACAGGGTGTCAATCCATCGCAGGGCACACACACATACTGTACACACATACACACACACTCATTCACACACTCTGGGCAATTTGGGAATGTCATTTAGCCTAATCTGCATGTTTTTGGACTGTGGGAGGAAACTGGAGTACCCGGAGGAAACCCACCAAGCACAGGGAGAACATGCAAACTCCATGCACACAGGGTCAGGAATCGAACCTGGCTGGGAATCGAACCCTAAGCTAAATCTTATATCTTTAGTACAAATGTAACTTTTTTCTTTTCCTGGAAGCAGCCACTCTATAATATGACTGTGCATTCAGGTAAGTACCGTACAAGTATGTGCTCTAAAAGAGTACAAGAACTCCACAAAGAAACAGATTTTTCTGGATATCCAATTGAGTTACTGATAAACAGGATTTTAAACTGTTTTCTAAAATCTAGAATGTTGGTCTTTTCTTTTTTTTTCACCAGAATGAAAGTATAAATTAAACAATTCATTGATTATATTCAGATGCTTTACAAGTTCACGAAACCTTGTAGGCAATGAGATAAAATGTATTTCTTTTTTTTTTTTAACACAAATTATAAAATTATATGTATATATGTATATACATATATAATGTATTAAAGACATTGTATATATATATATATATATATAGACATTTGTGGTAGCAACTAGCGAGTTTAACTATTTAATTGCGTATTTATAAATTAAATAAAGACATTTATATATAAATGTCTTTATTTAATTTATAAATACGCAATTAAATAGTTATATATATATATATATATATATATGTCTTTATTTAATTTATAAATACGCAATTAAATAGTTAAACTCCCTAGTTGCTACCACTTCTACCCAGCATAATGCATGTACTTTATGCAGATTAACACATGATATTGAAGGCATATGATGTGTTAATAGCAAGAAAAATGGTCAGGCGTAAGGCTGTATGGGGCTAGATGACTGGGTCAAGGCATCTCCTATATGACAGGGCTTGTGGGGTGTTAGTGGTATGCGATAAGTAGTTTCTACAGTACCAGAAGGGGTCAAAAGATGGAGAATCGGTAAACTGGTGATAGGGTCATGGGTAACCAAATGTTACTGGCAAAGGCTAGACTACTGCATCCGATCCCAAAAATCTTTGGGCAATGTTTTGCTGGAAACCTTGGGTCTTGCCATTCATGTGGATGTTACTTTGACATGTACCACCTATTTAAACATTGTTGCTGATCAGGTCATCCCTTTAAAAGTATTCCATGAAGGTGTGTGTGTGTGCGCATGTGTGTGCGCGTGTGTGTGCGTGCGTATTACGTGGATCACACAGACACAGTGTGTTCAAGTGAAAACGGGACTAAGTGGTCCCTTCATTTTTTTTTGCAATATATGTGTGTGTGCGTGTGTGTACATGAGAAGAAAGAGAGAGAGAGAGAGAGAGAGAGAGAGAGAGAGAGAGAGAGAGAGAGGACTGTATTGCATCCATTAATATGATACATACATTACACTGGCTTTAGATCATGAGTCCCTATGCCAGATAAAGTGGGTTTCATAAGTTCACTCCAGGTGCACTTCATGGCCTTGTTGTGGACTCCATGCATAAAGTAGCATGCAGTCACTACCCTGCACTGAGTGACAGCTGCTCTCTCTGTAGTGGGCACGAGTCATCGTGTGTGTTCTGTTTGCCCTGTTTATCAGCGTAAACACCAGACGGAGCAGGATAGAACTGGAGCCAGCAACACAGACCAATCGGTGGGTGACCAGGGAAACAAATTCAATTAGAGGGCACAGCAAGAGGAATTCAAGTGGCCCTGACAAATGCCCACCCGCTTAATCACTTTTGGTTAAAGCTGAAGCTGAAGTATTGGAGCAGAAATGGCAAATGAGACACGACACAGCTAAAAGCTCAAGAGCCCTTAAAAACGAGAGTAGGACTGTCATCCCTGTAGTGCTGTTCTTCAAATGCAGCATGTGTTTGCTTTTATTTATTATTGCCAGAATAATTCTGCAACATAAGAGGCACCACTGAAACACAGGAGCTCTTCAGAAAGCACTGCGTAGGAGAGCAAGAGGACATCAGCACGGCCATCAGAGTGGCACCAAAACACATGCTCAGTGGTTTTGTAAGCAAGTACACATTATTCATCAAAGGCCACTGGATACACTCATTTGAGGCTCTGTTTCATTTCATGAAGTCCTGTCTTGTTTAAAAAAAAAAATGCAGCTAAATGTCCCCACAAGGTCAAAATGATCAGATACCCCCCCTAAATAAATAAATAAATAAATAGATAGATAGATAAATAAATAGATAAATAAATAAATAAATAACCATACATTTGTACTAATTTAACTTGTGTAAACATATGGTTGAAATACACAGTGTGTATTTTACTGGGTAAAATGTAAATTCTAAAATAAGAAAAATTAAATAGTAAAAAATAATGTAATAGACACACTGTATATATATATATATATATTTATTTATTTATTTAGAAATTTAGATTTTGAGAGCACTTGATTTTACCTAGTAAAATATATATATATTGTATATTTTACTAGGTAAAAACAAGTGTTCTCAAAACTTAAAAAAAAAAAAAAAACAAGTGTTTACTCAAATTGTTAGCATACTAAAATGGGGGACTATTTTCCATAGTTCAATGTTTCTTGTATTGTGTTGTTTTTATATGCTGTATTTTGACTGTATCATGGAAAGATTTCTTTCTTCTACTCAGTCAGGTGCATGGTTTGAATTTCTAGTTGGATCCATTCATTATGTGAGTGTAATCATTAACTTGTAATAATAACATTTAGATAATGTGAATCTTTTCTACTAGCTACTTAAATATGACTGGAATAAAAGGCTTAGTTAAATTTTAAAGGATTTATTTGTGGCATGCTTCGCATGAGAAAGGGTGACTCTCACTACAATCTATTATTCTGAACCACAACAGTGAATGGAATTTGCTATATTTTAAACTGGGTCACATTTCTGAAGAATGAATAGAAGCTATGCTAATGCGAAAAGAAGAAAAAAAAATCCATGTCATTGTACCCAAGGGTATTTCTGAACATTTTAGATCCTTGTATACTAGGAGTGCACTGAATACCAGTATATATACACACAGTTCTAGTTCTAAATATGAAAATTACAGCTCATAAGGCTTAAAGATGTTTGTTAATTTATTAAAGAGATTTTGGTAAAAAAAAAAAAAAACATGCTTTTGAATACGTGTCTTACCTAAAATATATTACCGGCCGCAAATAGTCAATATTATATTGTGGCAATGTCAATCTTGACAATGCAGTGTACTTCAAACATTTGCTCAAAAAAGTTATTTTTACATACTAAATACTACTGTTGCAAATACATATATTTTTCCACCAGGCTATAAGGGCAATAAATACTCACAAATGACTGACAAATTCAGCACATAGTCACTTTATCTTTATCTAATATTATTTCACTGGTTTCACATTTTGTACAACAAAATTATTTATAATTTTGTATTCATACCATACCATAATTTATTAAATTTTCTGTTTAGTCTATTTTTATTTATTTATTTATTTATTTATTTATTTATTGCACATTCTGGAGTTTGTTGCATTGCACTTCACTGTTGTACTTGTACAACCATGTACAGTATGTGACAAATAAATTCTTAAAGGTAAGATTGTCTTGCCAATTAGTCTAGAGTTTCAAGAAATCAGTAAGTATGACAAGCCTATATTTTGTAATATACCACAAATACTGTACCACACATACTGTACCTTGTAAACACACAAAAAAGTCAACTTTAACAAAATTCCCCGTTTCCTCGTCGGTCTTGACGTTTACAATGTTTCTGTGAGAAAAAGTCCCACACATTTAAAGTGAACACAGTCCCAACAGCAGCCTGCATGACCACTACACCGGCTGCAATGGAAACTGGGTTCCCCTCATTTCTGCTTACAGTGCAAAGAACTGTCTGCTCTGTGATCTATTGCCTGCGAGAGGGACCGAGCTCACCCATTCATTTTACTCTCAACCTGTTCCACAAAACATCCATAAAATATAGGTTAGAAATGGGGCGCTAAATATAACCTTCCGTATGGACTCGGCTCTTAATGATGATCAACACAGAGAACAGGACAATATTATCTGTGTCATAAAAGTAGTAATAGGTGCAGCGTTATCAGTTTATCTGAACATTTTGTTGTCTTAATAAAACTACTAATAATAATAATAATCATATGATAAATAAAAAAACGTTGTGTGTTTTAGCAGTTTTAGCAGTTATTTGCTCTCATAATTCTGACTCAGAGAGTAACAGCAGGAGAGACAGAGCTTGTAAATGTCAGTCTGTTCGAGGTGACTGAAAATTGGCACTTAACATTAGGGCATTTTTTATTTTATTCTTTTAATGCAGGCTAAGGACAAAGGTACAGTTTAAGAACCACTTAATGATAATAAAGAACTAACAATAATGCAGTGAACAGCAACTTAGCTGTACCAGATACGTTAAAATTTTAATTTTATACATATACATACAAAAATGTCGGAAAACCTTTAAAAAAAAAAACGCTTCCAATGTTTGACGTACATAACGATGAAATATAAAGTTAAGTTTGTTAAGGCGAGTTTCTGGCACCATGTTACTTACTGTACATGACTAGTGCCAGGATAAAGCAGTTACTGAAGAAAAACGGTGAATGAACAAATGTGTACATACAGTAAAATCTGTATACACAAAAATCTGTATTAAGAATCTATTTACTATACTATTACTAAAACCAATAAAAAAAAAAACATATTTCAAATGTCCACAGTATGAGCTTAAGTGATACTTTCATATTACAATGATAAATGTTATAGCTATAATTGTATACAATGCTATGTCTTATTATTTAGTTATTATACTACTATTACTACTACACTTATTATTAATAGGTATATATCAACCACACAGTCTATCATGTTAAGGAACAACCCCAAATAACCTACCTTTCCGTTTCCTCCTTTGTTTCTGGTGGACAGAGAAAATGACCATAAGTGCACCCATGCTGTACCTTCTCCGTCCGTTTATGTGTCTTCCTTTCTCTGTATCTGTTTCTCAGGCACCCTGCAACAGTATGCTTCCCCTTAGAGGGTCCTGCACATCTCACACTTTTCAACAGACTGATCTGACCAAGTCTTTGCTCACTTCACTCCCGCTCCTCCTCCTCCTCACTCAGTATGACACTCTGGCATGGACTCTAGCTGGATCTGGTCCTCTCTAAACTTTGGCAAGATGATGATCAGTTTCCCACTCAAGGAATGGTACGACAAAATCTGTGTTAACTTCGGCCCAGTTGAGTAACTAGATAAATGAGCTGTGTACGTTTTCTGCTACCTCCTGGCGTGCGTCTCCACTCTTTAACAGACGCTTCACAGGAGGAGTGGGAAAGAGGGGAGAGAGGGCAGGAGTAGAGGGAGGGAGGAATGATAGAGTGTTGATAGCAACTAGCATATGGGGTGCTTTTAAACTGTCTATGACTAATCATACTTATTATTCCTGCAGGGCCATTTCAGTAAACTAATCCAGATTATTTTTAAATCATCAGCAATTCCTCGAGCTGAGAGTCTTTTCTTTTAAATCAGCCTTATTTTACATCGTCATGTTAACAGCTTCCATTTGAAAATACGCTTTTTTTTTTCTGGGCAAAAATGTAAGAAGGCTGTAGCATGCATTAGAGATAGCATATAAGATTGAGTGAGACAATGTCTGATATATCTAACCTACTGTCAACCACTACCACCAAGCTCAATGTTGAAAAAATTCAGGAATCGTATTTAATCCTGATCACAAATGCCTTAGTGATCAGTAATTACAGTCTTGTAATCACAAGGTAGTAGGTATAATGTAACATCAGGGAGCTGAGAAGGAAAACAGAATGAGATGCAGGATGCGGTCATTAATAAATGAGCGTTCTCAGAAGTGTGAAAAATGTGAAAATTTTAATGCTTCAATGCACATTGTTGCTCTCTAGGAATATTAGTAACTAACACTAGCATGTTAAATATAACACACACACACACACACACACACACACACACACACACACACACACACACACACACACACATAAAATAATGTCTAAGATTATATACAAAAGAACCCAACCCATAATTTAGAGTTCTCAGAGGGTAAGATGAGCTTAATTCAATCTTAGATAAGCTCATGAACTTCACACAAGCTCGCTCCTTTGCTCTCTCCAACGCACATACAAAATAATTATACGATTCTCTTCCACCCACACAGCAGACTAGAAAACCAATGCCTCTCGGCAAATTAAGCAAAGAGTGCCATCAAGTCCAAGTTTTCTGGAATGTAAATAGGCTCTTCAGAAGGCTTAGTCACTGGGCAATTATTCACAAGGTCCCCAGAAACACGAAATAAAAAAAAAAGAAAGAAAGAAAGAAAAAAGACTTCCTTAACCAGCTTCCTGCTACAGCTGTAATCAGACGTCAATTCTGTGGAATAGTAGGAACAACAAGACTAGATATACAATGGTAGCATTTAGTACAGCCATTAGATACGTTTGATCTTGCAGTGTTTCAAGTTTAAGCAGTTTACACAAAGCTGCATGCTTACCTTTTTCATTGTGATTTGAATATATAGTATAATACATATTCAAATTACAATGATAAATATTTGTGTGCATATAAAGAGGGAGAGAGAGAGAGAGAGTCAGAAATTCATCTCTAATTGTTTCCTTAATCCCAAGAGATAAAAAGTGTTTCTGAAAAAGTATGTGCACAAGGTGACACTTGAAAGAGGTGCTATGTTGAATGTATTTAATTAAAAGTGGAACCTGCACATTACTACTATGGGTCAAACCTGTGTAATTGTTTTACTAAAATATGTAGAATGAAGTATGTAGAAAATGTAGTAGAAGCTATTTGTGAAGGATTTGTAGTGTACACTATTTTGCGGTAGTTATTTCTTTTAATAGAAGGTGATAGTTCCTATATAGACCTAATAGAAGGTCTCATCCTGTTAAATGTGTGTGGGAGACAAAATACCCCCCCCCCCCCCAAAAAAAAGAAAAATCTCCTTTCTCCTTTACATGCATGTCTACTGTTGCTGAAAAAGCACATATTTGTAGAAAATAAGTATTTTTATATTTTTTATATTTATGTTACAGTCGAAAGTTCGGTCACACCTTCTAATTCCATCATCTTTCCTGGTTTTTATTTCTTTCTATATTTGTCAATATTAACTATTCAAAAGAGGATTATTGCATCTTTTGGATGCCTTCAGTATTTAACAATGTAGGAAACAAAATGAGGAAAGACCATAAAATTATAAAGTGTTTTCAAACTTTTGACTGGTGTATATATCCTTTATATATGTCATGTCAAACCTTAACAATTAATTTCCTTTATTTGTACATATGAATGTTTTGACAACAAAACAACATTTACAGAATTTTACTAATTCTGGCAAATCTTTGTCTCTGGCACACAAGATCTCTAAAAAAACTTTTAATTTGAAAACTGTTAACCATGCTTCTTTGGAAACTTCAACATTTTAGGCAGACCATGACACAGAGTGGCCTCATTATACAAGTATAAAGCAATTACTAAATGCATTCAATAGATTTTTGAAGAATATAGAAAGACCTAATGGCCATTAATGACATTTACATTAGCAGGTCATCATATAATCATATGAAATAGGATGTTATATGATTTGGATGTTGTCCAAGTGCCAAATTCTGAACTGTATTAATATTATAATTATATATAAATAAATGTTATACAGTTCTTACTTGTACAATTATACATTTCTGTTTTCAACAGTGAAATATAAAAAGACTGTTACAGAATGAGGTTGAAGATGCTGTAAACTAGACTTTTTGAATTGTATTTAATGTTTCTCATATATCATTTTTTGTATTTAAGCAGGTTTTCTGTGAAACAAAACAACACTTTTTACAAAAAATTCATCCAAACCTGGAACAATTTAAGTGTCATTTATTTATCATTCCTAATTTACCTTAAGTTTCTATTAAAGCTTGTTTACTTTTATCCTAGTCTATGCATACGTGGACAGTGGTGGTGTAGTGCTAATGATAAGAAGTCCCACCATCCCCAAATCTAATCATTACCAAACTTCCATTGTTAAGTCAAGTTCTTGGACAAAACTTTACTTAAGTTAATAAAAGATAATAACATTAAACCTTTGAAACAGAGAGGAGCAGTGGGGGCTACTGTGTAGGACGGCTTTCACACACACAAACATGCATGCGCACAAACACACATGCTAGCAAGATTACTGCCCTCTGACAGACTCTCTGGTTACTAGAATCTTCTTCTTTTTGTGTTTCTTTAACAAGGAACCTCTCTAATGACACCTCCTTTTGAGGATTTTACAGAAATGTCACACTGCATTGTCGTTACACAGAATCATCTCCCGCACTGCAAAAAGCTTTTTCTTCACGCTGGCTGTTGTTTCAGTATAGTTACTACACTTGGACACAAAATAAAAAAATGCCTTACGCGCATACACACACACATGGTTACAATGTCACAGTAAACAGTACACGCAGGCATAGATGTTGACTATACGAGTGATGCAAGCGCACTGAGACAGAGCATGGGAGATGATCAGCCACAATCCCACAGCTAAGAGAGAAGAACCATTGGCTTATTGGATAATGTGCCGCTCGGCAGTATATATGTATATCAAGACCTTGCTCGTTTATCAAGTTCAAATTTATAAATTTCTTTTGCTCTTTTTACAAAACACTCACAAAGCAAATTTCTCGCAGTCCAAGGTTTTACTGTAATTTTTTTTTTTTTTGGAGCGTTCATTACCCTGCACAACACCTCTACAAATATCTCTACAGTCTATGTTATAAAACGACTTTATATAGTCAAAAGGACACCTGAATATCACACCCACAAGTGCTTGTTGAACATTCCACTCCAGATTTAGTCGTTCCTTGCTGCTGTAACAGCCTTCACTCTTCTGGGAAGACTTTTTGGAGCATGGCTGTGGGGATTTGTGCTCATTCAGCCACAAGAGCATAAGTAAGGCCAGTCGCTGATGTTAGGTGAGAAGACCTGGGGTGCAGTCAGTGTTCCAGTTCATCATCAGGGTGTTCAGTGAGGTTAAGGTCAGGGCTCTGTGCAGGTCACTCTTCTCTTCACAGAGGTCGATTTTTTTTATTGTCATGCTAGAACATGTTTGGGCCTCTTATATTAAATGAAGGGAAATTGTGATGTTAAATTGTAGGAAGACATTCTACCCAACTGTCTGCTTCTGGCAGCCTGTCCTGTTCGATCCAACTGAAAAGCCAATGTAGCACAAATAGCTGAAAAAAGTCAATGCTGGCCACGATAGAAAGGCACAAGAACACCCAGTGCACCAAAGTCCAACACGCAGGCAAACAGCCTAAGGCCACTGATCTCTAGTATAAAACTCCCCAAGATGCCAATCTGCTCGAATACCCATGAGATGCACTGGACATACAGGTCTGAGGAAACCCAGAACCTAGGTGGTTTTAATGTTAATGGTTTTAATATTATGACTGATCAGTATATGACTAGGTATGAATATGGATTAAGGACCGTGTTAATACAAGATTAAGAAAAGGTGTTATACATCCAGAGCATTTTCCCACTATATTTAATGGTTTAAAAACATTGGTTAGTTTCCTGAAACTAAAAGTGTTGAAGATTTAACAGATGCAATTTGTTCCCCCGGTTTAAAAGAAAAAAGGCAGAACATTCTGATGGATCCCAGAGAATGAGATACATGGCCATATTTATACAGGAGGGGTTTAATGGACATGTAAGTCATTCTCTGGCATCCATCAAAATGTTCTGTTTCAGCATCAGCTGAGCTCAGCATTTGATCTGATTTTCATTACATTTTGATTGATTCACATGGAAGGGCTACGAAAACATGCAAAAACATCATATCAGGGAGATGAAAACTGCATCGATCATTCACTTCATTCTAGCTAATAAAATGTGATCAAAACAAAACTGATACAAATGGATCCACACAATTCTTGATAGCTTCAGCTTCAACATTTTAATCAACGCACTATACAAACTGAGGAATCATAATAAAATCATAATAAAATTTCAGGTTAATTTCAGAAGATGACATTTACAGTACATAAATGATTAAGAAAAGGTCAGAGCTTGCTGGCATCTGGCATTTTGAAAAACTGAAAATTGAGTGACAGAACCACTTTTCTCGATTAATGCAGTTACAATTTTGCAAGTTACCACATAGGGGCAGTACAAGACAGTTTTTTCAGTTGTTGAAAAGTTCTAGCAGAAACCAAACGTTTATCCAAGTCATACATACTGTACTGTATTCTCTATCAATACAGCTCATCACACACAGTCCCTCGAATAGCCGTGACAGATGGTTTAGCCAGCAATCTGTCTCTTGGTCCTTGCTCAAATCAGAGTAAAGCAAAGAAATTCAAAATCCAGGGGCAAGCTGGAAACTTTTCATTATTTCAATTTATTCATAGAAAGAGTGTCAAAGACTAAGATCTCTGTGTGAACTGAAGATCTCTGCCTGAGCTGAAAGTGTAATGGATTTAACTGAATCAGCAAAGAACTTGCAGGTAATTGGATTATTTTCCAGTTCTGTTCCACACATTGCACCTGAAGCATTATGTTTAAAAAAAAAAAGAAAGCTTCATTCTTGTTAACATGCATGTAAAAGGACACCAGACAGTGTCCATTTCAGATCTACCTATCGGTGAGTTACTTTATACTGGTGAAGATTTTGCACAGTGAGGTGTTGTGTTGTTTAATGTGCCAGAAGTTGCACAAGATCATCAATAACTGTACCCTGGAAATATGTGTAGATCTATTCTGACGTCGGTTGTTGTTGTTGGCCTTTTGGCTGCTCCCGGCAAGGGGTCGCCACAGCGGACTATCCGGTCCACAGATACAAGCTTGGCACAGGTTTTATGCCGGATACAACCCTCCCATTTTATCCAGGCTTGGGACCAGCACCGCATCCAGTGGCTGGGGTTTGGGCTCTGGCTGGGAATCAAACCCGGGGTTTCAGATCTAGTCCCAGGTCAGAAAGTCAGAAAATAAAAAGGAAAAAACATCAGCTGCCACCACGAAGTGTGTTAGGTTTTTATTCAGTTACTGGTTCTAACCCTTGTGTTGTGTTTGAGTCAGGATTCTATTGTTGGTGCTATTACTTAAAATGTACTATTTTTTTTTCTTTTTGGCCTTCGTCCATTCTATCCACATGGGATCATTTGATTTGCAAGATCAGGTACAGGTTTTATGCAAAATGCCCTTTCTGTCACAACCCTCCCATTTTTTAACCAGGCTTAGTGCTGACATCATTAAGGGTCTTGCCCAATGACCCAGCATTGGCAATCCGGGGGTGGCGGCGCTCGAATCCTCGTCCACCTGATCAGCAATCCATTGCCTCAACTGCATGAGCCTTTACTGCTTCCTACAACTGACTGTATAAAGCATGACCTTTCCCATTGTTGCGTAACAGATTTAGCCAACATCATTGCTAGTCATAACTACAAGATTTATATTAATTTAATAATCCTCACTAACTTAATTTATTCCACTTGTTTTTAGGTAAAATAATCACAATTAATATTTTATTTAAACTACTCTTGGCCATAGACCAAAGATCTTATTGCATCATTATTAATGACTGCGAGGTTAGACTGACATGTCAAAGTTTAACCAATGTATTTGCAAATTGAATTGGGGAAATATAAATTAAAACAATCTAAAGAACACAATTTACTTGCTTGTCATACTGCACCAATAAAAAAAAGAACGCCTTGCCAACATAAACTAGAGGAGTGGATCTTTTATGCTTTGTGGTTTTGTGCCAGCCAGTGCCACAGGAAAGACTGCACAGGGAGACAGAAGTATGGATTTCAGTAAAATCAGCAAATTAGGAAAGCAAATGTGACACCATCTGTCAAAACCCTGAAAATAAAAAAGCTGCAACCACTTAAAAAATGCAAGCTGAAGCTTTTGAAAACCCTCACACTACACTTCCCAATTGTGGTATTGGAACACCCACAGAACTGATCATTTTAGTGTTCTGGTTCATTAGCTGATTTGTTGAAAGAGGTAACTTTATCATCATTGAACATATATACTGTAGATGGAATAAAAAACATAATCAATATGTCATAACTATAAATATTTAGCAAGAAGGAAATGATAAAAAAAAATCAATAAGAATAAAAAGCTGGCTACAGAAAAAAGAGCCGTCATATCTGCCAGAGGTGTTCCTAAGTTCTGGTGAGTTATAGTAGGTGTCCACTTTTTCCTGCACAATGCAACAATTACTATTGTATTATTTCTTTCTTTTTTTTTTTCCCCCCCGATTTTCTCCCTAATTTAGTCGTGTCCAATATTCCTCCCCGTCACTAGGGGCCTCCCACATTAAGGCTACTACAACCACTCAGCTGGGAGGGCCGAAGACTATCACGTGTTTCCTCCGAACCACGTGACGCCAGCCGACCGCATCAGCTCGCTCGCGCAACGTTGGGGGCGGAGTAACACACTCGGAGGACAGCGCTATCCGCTCCCTCCGTTGCGCGAGCTCACAGACGCCCCTGACTGGCTGTAGAGCCGTGATTAATGTGGGAGCACTAAGTACCTCTCATCCCTCCCCTCTGAGAGAGCTCGGCCAATCAGCTCTCTCTACACCTCCGGCTTCGAGAGGTTACAGCACCACCCGGGATTCGAACTAGCGATCTCCGGATGATAGGGCGAGCGCTTTTACCACTGCGCCACTCGGAGGCCCTATTGTATTATTTCTAAATTTTAAAATTTATCTAATATAAAGTAGGTGTGTAAAAGCATGATGCATATCTGGAGTAGGGTTTATTAGAGCAGTATATTACAACATAGTTCTTTTGCTTTTCCTAGAATGCACAAGGAAAATAGTTTCCAAATAGTGAAAACTATAATGGAAGAATGTTCTAGTTGTTTGCCTACAGGTGCAGCACGAAGAATCTGTTTATTTTTCACAGCATTCATGATTCAAGTGATTCTCACAGGGACTGTCACCACGCTTCACAAAAAATAAATAAATAAAATAAAATTCACACATAGTGTTATACTTCTTTCCATTTCTTCTTTTGACATAGATGTGCATGTGGAAACAACAATGTCAAATTTAGACTGTTTGCTGAATAAAAATTCAATACAGTGCATTAAGGACTTTTCATAAAGTAATTTCTTCTATCCTGCCTTTCCAGTTTTTAAGCCAAATATGCATTTCTTTCTAGCAATTAACTGCGATTCTTTGGAAAAAAGCAGGCTTTGGTGTTATTCATTGAAGGTTTTATCTTCAAATGTGCCAGAAGGACTAGCAAAGCAGCTGATACATCAATGAAATATTTTACTGTAGGCAGTTCTTACACACTGGGTTGTTATTTCCCATTGTGAGTAATTAATGCATTTAAAGCAAGGAAGCTTGAACGACTAGACGCAACCATTTAAACATGTGAGTTAAATAGTGTGTTAAGTGTTTTACAATGTGTCTTTGAGCTGGAACTGCTTGACCAAGCCTTCACATATGGTTTTTGTTGAATTGTTTATTTATTTTTTGTCAGGCATGGTGAGAACATCAGTAAAGATTGGTTTCTAGCTCGCCCTAAAGAACTGCTATCACTCAGATGGCTAATCAGGTATATCGGGTACATTAGCACAAATTTCACAGTCGGCCCCCGGTGAGGTCTGACAGCCTGGACTGCTTACCTATTTATAGCCCAGCTCAGGTACCCAAGGGAAACCCTTTCCCCTGGAGTTAACTTACAAACTGTAACCAATACAACTGTATGTCTTTCAACCTTGTAACTGAGCACTTAGTGTGCTAGAATTCCTCCTATTGTCCCACTTTCCACATGTAGACTGTAGTGAAGATGCTTTAATGTTGTTTCTACCCAGTGTCGCCCAGTTCCTTATGCTTGTCCATTTTTCCTGGATCCAGCACATCCAACTTTAGGACATAAAGTTTGTTTGTTCCAACAGTGGAAAAAGTTCATGTAGTTGGATGAGTCCAGATTGATCCTATTTAAGAGCAATGGGAGTGCCAGGGTAAGAAGGGAAGGGTATGAAGTGATGCATACATCATGCGTAGTGGCCACTGTACAAGCCTCAGGAGGCAGTGTTATGATCTGTGGTTAGATCAAATTTATCACTACTATTGAGTTTCCATGTACATATACGGACAATGACATCTAAGCACATAAAAAAAAATCAGACAATGCAAAGTACTGTATAATTCGTCAATGACATTGCTTGACCAGGTTGGATGCTTTCAAGATTAGCGTGTAAAAGATTTCAAATTTTGTCACATGATGAAGCACGGATCAGACTGAAAACACACTCCTTTCCGTCTATACAAGTTTCAACCAGATCCCAAAAAATTGAGACTCATTAGTAATTTGTACAAGTTGCGGTAATTTTCTTGTGAAAATGTCTTTGCCTGAGGCCATAGATATGTTGAATAATAGATTTACAAATCTGTATGTATTTGAATAAACATCAAATGCGTCATCCATCCATGCTTGCATAGAAAGACTCATTTTAAAGATTTATCAAGAAACTTCATATTTTTATACAGTATGTAGCAGGGCATATTTTGCATTAATACTCAAAATGGCTGAATTCTAAGGCATTCTGTGTAAGCTATATTTCCCCAAAATTTTGTGCTTTCTGCTCACTAGTCCAGGCATTTACCTAATCCAGAATTGTGACCTACAGTATGCAGCAGCTTGCCGGCTTAACATTTAACACACAATTATGTTCAACATAGAACGTAAATGTGCTTCACAAAGTTGATGGGAGATAATACATGTTCCAAGCTTACTTTTAAAACACTCTTTTATTTGAATGTTGTTTATACTTGTATCTAAAGGTTACATATTCAAGCAATCTTCCAAAATGCCTAGCTTTACACTGTATTGTGCACTGTATTTAAATAATTCATGAGGCTGACCCAAGCGTAGTAACGCAGAAGTGCAGAAACGCAAAACAAATGATGGTGCTTATTATTATTTATTTATTTATTCAACCGATGCTTAGGTGTTTTTTTATGCAAACTTACTTGTTAAAAACAAGCAGCAATTGCAATGAATTCAATGATGCGAGACCTGAACAATAAGTCACAGATAAAGCGCAAGATAAACTGTGTATGGAGTATTACTGTATTCCTTATAAAAAGTGGCACCTTTTATGCCTTCCATAAGCATGATAAGCTATTGATTACGTCATAAGGAACTGTACAGTGATACTGATATGTCATAATGAATGAACAAAATAACAATAAAAAGACTGAACTGTTCAGTTATTGATAAATAATTTGCATCTGTACATGACCATTCATCTCATGTGTATGAGGGCACAAGATGCTTTTGCTTGCACCCACATACTGTACAGTATGTGGGCTATTTATCAGCGCCGCTCTTTTGTAAGTCATTTGACATGATGACTTTTAGACATCTTAAGGATAGAACATCAAGAGAAAATGCAGCATTTTAGTTTTATTGATGCTTTAAACCATGACCTTGACTGACCTTTGCCTTTATGATTACTAATATTTCTTGGTGCTGTCTGGCAATATAAGGATCCATAAAATGAGCAGCCTTGGTAGGGAGAAGATTGACAGATGAGAGCATGCAGTTATCAGTTTTAGGCGATAAAGGTAAATTACAAGAATATGAAATATTTTTGATTAATGTTCATTAATATTCATATTTTGAGTGAATAAACCATTGGTGGTGTAGGAACAGGCACGCAGTGAAGTTTTCACACATATGGCACATTCGAAGCTCTGTCAAAGTAGAAACTGGCCAGAATAAAATATTTTCACCAAAAAAAAAAAAAATAAATAAATAATTGAAGTGTTACTGAAGAAGTATTGTCAGGGTAAGAAGGGAAGCATATGAATCCATGCACTTAATATTTACAGTGCCCGCTGTATAAGCCTCTGGAAGCAGTGTTATAATCTGGGGTTGCTTCTGATGGGCAAGTCTAGGCTTAGCAGTGTCCTGTGGCAATAAAGGAAAGTCAGCTGACAACCTAAATGTACTGAATGACAATGTCATCCTGGTTTTTCTTCCTTGATGACATGGGTATATCCAGGATGACAATGCCAAGATCCATCAGGCTCAAATTGTGAAAGAGTGGTTCTTGGAGCATAAGGTATCATTTTCACCCATGAATGGACCACCACAGAGTCCTGGCTTAACCCCCACTGAAAGTCTTTGGGATGTACAAAAATGTATGCAGCTCTGTCGAAACATACTAAATGCATGCTATAATAAAAGTTAAAGGTGGTTCAACATAATGTTAGCGTGTGACTTGTTTTTGGCCAGAAACAATACAAAAAATTAAATATTGTTGTTCTGGAAGTGAACTTAAATTAAGCATTACTGAATTCTGGACATTGATATTTTAGACATTGCATTTTCCTTTTCAAAAGCCCAGCAGGTGTTGCATTAAACTAACTGTGCAGACTCAGTGAAGTGAGCAAGAAAAGAAATCTGAACTCGTTAATTGGTCTTAGTAATTTATGGGGTTAGCAATCTTATAAACGCATTTTTAGTTGCAACAATCTAAGAAGGAAATTTGTAATGAGAAATTATTAATGATAGTGTATTACAGCATTTATGCATTTAATGCTAGCTAATTTTAGACTACATAATAATGACAATAATAAAAAAAAAAATCCATGTTAGAAAAACAACATGTTACAGTATTTTAAAACTCATTGCTCTGATCTATTGTAACTGCTGTAAAAACCTATGTAAATTTTTGCTTAAAAGAAAATTAAACAATCACAAACTCCACTCCCCTCCTTTGTCATTATAAATACGCAATATTCATAGTTAAACAGCTTTTTTTTCTCACTCTTTGGCCATGACGATGAGCCTAACACATCACATGCTGCCAATGCCAATTCAGCAAGTCCACATAATGAAAAAGCAACAGTGTCCATCAGCAGCAAAATGAGCTCCTCTATTCAGATTCCTGTGGTGAGGATCAGTCTCGTGCTATTTCTATCGTTCTCACTCTGTGCGAAACCGACACTGTGTTAATGTATTCCCTGCTGTTCGGTACCTGCAGCCAGCAAGCTATTTCTCAGCACCGGGCCTCGTGCCTGAGTAGGTAATGCATTTACTTCTATTACTGTTGCTCTTAATGCAGTTTTTTCTCCTTGATGGTGTTTTTATAGCTACAGTACAAGACACTGATTTGATGCTCCTGATCTTCGGAGAGGTTTCATTTTTCACTTCAAATTCGTACTTTCATTACACATGAAGACACAATTGTACTCTGGTACTGTTTGTTACATGTAGGCTCCAACCTTGGAATTTGCTTCACAACAGAGCTACATATATCAGCATTCTACTGTCATACTGTACACTCACCATCCACTTTATTAGGAATATTGGTACAATGTACCCACATAGGCACTTATCCAATTAGCCAATTATGTAGCTAATGAAGAAACAAGGGGAAAAAATTATGCAGGTACCAGTCAGTGACTTGGGGGAATGTCCACGTCGAATATCGAACAAATTAGTTCGTTTCAACTAGTATTTCAGAAAATGCTGATCTGCAAAGAATTCCACAGTCAATAGCATACAACAATGTAATCATACTTACTTATTGTTACTTATTGCAGTGATAAACATGCAATGCAATCAAGCTGCCTTTGTTATTATTTTATAGTTTCACTACAATTACCATTATTATTATTATTATTATTATTAGTAGTAGTAGTGGTAGTATTCATAATATTCATTATAGTCATAATAATAATAATAATAATAATAATAATAATAATAATAATAATAATAATAATGACTACTACTAATAATAATAATAATGAAAAATTATGAATACTACTACTACTACTACTACTACTACTAATAATAATAATAATAATAATAATAATAATAATAATAATGAACAATTATGAATACTACTAATAATAATAATAATAATGAACAATTATGAATACTGCAACTACTACTACTACTAATACTACTACTACTACTACTACTACTACTACTACTACTACTAATAATAATAATAATAATAATAATAAGTAGTAGTAGTAGTAGTAGTAGTAGTAGTGGCAGTATTCATAATTGTTCATTATTATTATTAGTAGTAGTAGTAATAGTCATTATTATTATTATTATTATTATTATTAGTAGTAGTAGTAGTAGTAGTAGTAGTCATGATTTTCATCATTATTAGTAGTAGTATGCCACTGCATACTATTTTAATACTGTTAAGAAATCTTGTTTATTTATGCAATCATTAATACAGTACCATTATCCTACCTCACTAAAGTGTGCACTACATGCTCTTTATTATATTTTTCTACTCAATCTGCAACTGCTGCTTTTCACAATAACATACCTTACCCAATTACATGGCTACAGCAGATCAGCACACGTCACAGTCTATGGAATGATGTTCTTCTCTTATTCTACTTCTACACAATTATACCCTAATTATACCTTTAATTTCACATCAACATTATTTGCACTACTCTCCTCTGATATCATTCTAACCTGTCCATACAATTTTATATTGCATATACTTTATTATTATATATGATATTGGACAATAAAGCTATATTTTTAATAAGCAAAACCCAAAGTTATCTGTAATTTCCAACTGCAACTTGAAATAAAGCAGCAGGACAACATTGTGTGGATCATCCAGAAGTACAGGATTGTTTTTCTACAGCAGAGCGGGGTGACATAGTCCAGAATACATGTATTTCAGTTTGCCATGATGCTTAGAGGAAAATCGGCTCAGTAGGGAAATGACAACATGGCTGAATAACGAAACAAACAAAACAAAGAATAAGGAATAAACACCAAAAGGACTCCAGGCTCTAGTTTAGATGAACATTGCAATAGATTCTCTCTAGCAGGTCTAATTGGGTTAGAACTAACAACTCTCCTCTGGAGTTTTCTTTCCACAAATTCCTGACCCTGGTACAATGTTATAGCTTTAAAACAAATTATTCTAATGAGTATTGATGAAAACTAATTCTATTTGAGTGTTCTTCATTTTCCCACATCCAACGGGGAAATTTACCAGCATTTATTCATCCTACTATTGTACTATCTTATTACAACACACCTTATTGTCTCATAAATATACAAATAAACTGCTTACAAAAAGCAAAAAGATTTTGTGGGTTTCTTGCCAACATCTGCACAAAACTCCAAATGTCCTTAGAGTCTGAAGAAATTGCTCTCCCAATATCGTCAAACAAATGACTCTTATGATACTATTAAAGTATTTGCTTTGCAGTTTTCTCAGCCGTCAATCTGAGCATTTGTTTGAATTCATATTTTAAAATTAAGTTTTGGATCCAGATCCTATGGAAGCAGACTTTTGGGCCATGCTGTACAGTATGTGGTACTATTATCATTATTGTCTATACCACTTAATCCCGTATACAGGGTCGCGGGGGGCCTGCAGGCTATCCCAGGAGACTTAGGGCACAAGTCGGGGTACACCTGGGACGGGGCACCAATCCATTGCAGGAGGTACTATTATAGTCCAAAACAAATAATTGCATACATCATAAATTATTGTATTGTAAAAATGTCAATCAAGTTAATTCTAATATCATTCAGCGGAAAATGAAGTCTGGAAGGGTTACGAATTGATTTATATTTATATCTTATACTTTGCATATCAGGTGTAAATGTGCAGATCTATCTATCAAACTGTGATTTGCTGATTACATTAGGCAAGAAGAAACATCAAAAACAAGTAATGATATTAGCTATGTTTACATGGACAATTAGAGGTTCTAATTAGAGATTCCAACTTCACTGATGACATGGACACTGACCCAATAAGAAGTGCTTTTACATGCACAAAGCATTGAATTTTAAATTAATCTCCCCACTGTGAAGCATTTTATCTTTTGGAAATGTAAAAGAAGAAGAACAACTTTGAGGGTAGGTTAGGCTCGCTATCCTTTCCTTCTGTCTCATCTGTGGTTCGTTAGATGCATGTGTGTGAACATGAGTCAATCAGTGCCCTTCAGCCAAAGTCACAGTAGATAAAAGTCTGAAGAAAACACAGGTGAAAGCTACTCTCTGAAGAAGGTTACGATCAGGAAGGGAAGCACAATTTCCTTCCCAGAAACTCAAGTAACTCGTCATGTTACCTCCACATAGGGCAAACAGGACTAGAATCATTTCATTCCAGCAAGAGAGAAACGATCAGATCAAGTAGTTACATGGCTAAAATGTGTCTATTAAAAAATGATCAAAGTTTTAGCCCCACCTTCTATTTTGAATGAAAATTCATTCTGATTCTTATTCAGCTATTTATCTGATTACTAGTGGAATATGAAGTTTCAAGTTTGTCATATGCACAGTAAAGAAACATGTTCCCTCTGTACAATAAAATAAAAAATATATATTAAAAACAGTTTTGTTTCATGAAAGAGAAATACTAATGATGTACTATATTAGTTTTAATACTAAACCCTTTGGCTAGTACTGTACTTTGACTACAATGACAGCATGACAGTTATTTTTTCTGTTTTTAAAATCTTTCTCCATTTTCTCTTGAGTCAATTCTTCCGAAGATGTTCACGATTGGCTGGTATTGCTAGGACCGACAAAGGAAAGCATACAGTACTTCCCTCTGAACAGTCATTTCTCATGGTTGATGTGTTGCATCTAGTCTCATTCCACAGACGTGCTACAATAGCCAACTCAGAAAACTGCTATAATAAAAAGATCACAAAACACTCTAATCCTCTAACACTTGGTAAACAACAACTGAAACAATGAACATAGACAAATTGTGCATGTGTGTGTGTGTGTGTGTGTGTGTGTGTGTGTGTGTGTGTGTGTGTGTGTGTGTGTGTGTGTGTGTGTGTGTGTATTTGTGTGTGTGTGAGTTTGAGTGTGTGGGTCGTTGGAAGGGTTGTAAAAGAGAAAGAAACTGGTTCATATAATTACTTCAATTTCTGCTTATTGGCTTTCATTATGTCCTGCCAGATTAAAATCCCCTTAGGTGACCAGTGCAATAAAGTAAAAAAAAAAAATATAATAATAATAATAATAATAATAATAATAATAATAATAATAAAGGTCTAGGCTGTACCAATAAGTGTACTGAGAATCAAGTAATCCCAGGACACTTTGCTGGACTGCTTACAAACACTAAACAACGAAAATTCAATTAAAAGTTCCTCCAGCAGCTTTTTAACAGCAAGCCATAGAGGAAAGAGAGGAAACACTGATGATGCACTATTTATGGGCCGGTGCATCTGTCATAGAGATCTATAGCACTGATATTTAAAAAGCAGTCGAGCAAGGATGCCAAAAAATATCAAGAGCATAAGTGTTATAAAGCAAACAGACTCGGGAAAGCAACAGTACCATATCAATGTAAAAAAAATAAAAACACCTAGCATTTGGGCCTCATATAACCTGACTTGTATGATTGATCCCCATCTTCTTGTGTTTTAAGAAGGGAAATTCTTTGTCTTCAATTCTTGTTGTGATTGTATCGGTGTGGTTTAATCCTTTGTTGTGATGGTATCGGTTTATCCTTCCTGTGGTGGTGGTGGTGGTGGTGTGTGTGTGTGTGTGTGTGTGTGTGTGTGCCTGCATTTCAGAAGATGCCTTCATTTGTATACTGTACATGACAGCACAGAGATTTCTTTCCACATACCGCAGCTCATTAGGAAGCTGGGGTCAGAACGTAGCGTCAGACATGAAAGAGCACCCTGGAACAGCTTATCTAGGAAAGGAATCTTCTGATCAAAAACTCCGGGCATTACAAGCCACACCATGGGGGAAAAGGAGAGTTCATTTAGGCCTAAAATTATACAAATGAGAAAAGTGAATTTTCAAGGTTATATATTCATGTCTTCAACATCCCCTGGTCATAAAAATCACACTTTGCTCAAAGATTCCAATTACAAGTACGTTACACTGCTCGGAACACCAACACCAAGATCTTCCCCCTGCCCAGGCTTCACCCGGCTCTGCACCTGAGGCTTCTGTGCAATCGCAGTGGCCCTTTTACTCATTGCAGCTTAGACCCCAGGAGGATTTTCCTTCGCCCACGACAGCAGGGATTGCTGATGATGCTCCAGTGCCATCTATTTCCAGAATTGATTTGGCAGGTGCGTTTTTATAGACTTGCATTTCCAGAATTGAGGGTTCGATTCCTGCCTCGGGTCAGTGTACGTTGAGTTTGCATGGTCTCCTGGTGCTTGGTGGGTTTCTGCCAGGTACTCTGGTTTCCCCCCACAGTCCAAAGACATGTAGATAAGGCTATTTGTCACTTTCAAATTTCCCCATAATTTGTGAATGTGTTTGTAAATGTGTGCGTGTTTATGCCCTGCAATAGACTGGCACCATTCAGGGTGTGCTTTGTGCCCTGAGTCTCCCGGGATAAGCTCCAGCCCTCCTGCGAATTCAGGCATAGGATAAGCAGTATAGAGAATGAGTGACTAAGTGAGAATGTTTGAAATAAAATGGATAAACCATCTTGATTGCGTCTTAAGAAAGTCAAATAAATACTAGTTCAGTTGAAGTAAGTTTAATACTGATTCACTATTAAAAAAGCAATTCAACAAGATCCATCTAAAAAGGATGTGGAAAATATTGAACTTCGATATATCACACTACAACTCTGACAACATGATTGGATTGCTTAGTCTTGCGATATGCAAAACACTAATAAAAAGATTATAGGTCAGTGTTGGGAGTATTTTAAAAACAAACCATGCATTCACAAACTCTATGTTGCATTTGCTGATTCTGCCAAGATATCACTGCTAAGATTGGGAAGTTCATATTCAGTAGTAGAGAATACAGTATTTAAAAAAAAAAACATTTAACGCTATGGAGACATACATAGACCAGATGCAACATTAAAAATTAAATAAAAAAATATGTACCATTGTTTCAGCAGAGAAATATTTTTTTGCACCCTGCTGCATTTGTTCTTTACAGATTCGATCGACCCAGTTACCAGAAAAAAAAAAAAAAAAAAAAAGAGGATGGACCACAAATATTATATTGCATATTATAATTGTTTCATATCATATCATATCCATCTAGACTATATCACATTGTATTATATCAAGAAAATCAAATCGTAAAAATCAGATCGTATGAGTATCTTATGTCTCATTTCTTATGAAAGAATCAAATCCATTGATTTATTGTGCAACAAAATCATTTACAGTCATACTTCTGTTACTCTTAAGGTAAATTGTCTGAAAGAACTAAATAAACTTCCTGATATCATTCCACACATTCACATACTGTATGTATTTGGCTGTGTTACAAAATATTATTAAACCTGCACACTACATACTAATTATATTATATGTATTTTCTAACATGTAGTGGTATATATTTGCTAATCAAACACCAAGTAAGTCCAAAAAAAGTGACCTGATCATCATATTAATGCTAAACAGGATATGTTTTAATTAAGATTTGTTTTTTAAAGGCAGGTAGAAAAAGTGTAAAAACTTGTGTAAAATAAGACTTTTACAAAACTAGATCTCAATATCACTATGTATTGGTATGGTAATGTAATGGAAAAGTAATGGATCAATCCTCCTCAAGCTGTGAGAGCAGGGTGCATAAGCTCAAGCTATACTATCCGCAACTTGATTTCTTTTTAAATGAAAAAAGAGAACCTCCTGTAGTGAAGAAACTAGAACCACTGTAATGACAGTAAAAAATCTCCATAGGATTATCAATCGCAGCTTTAGAAAATATTGTTTTGCATTGAAACTTGCTGTGTAACATGGCTAAATTTAATTGTTAATAAATTTGCATGCCTTATCAACAGAGTGCTGTTTTAAAGGACAAAAAATACATGATGGGATGGTGTGATTCTTTTTTTCTTTTTTATCTGTGTTAGTTTAGTCATTAATTTAACACATAAACTTAGAACCCATTTCATTTATAGTATAACAGCTATAAACAGCCATTTCCCCTGTGAAAACTTAAAAGAACAGCTTTATGTCTAGCCGTTTCAAATTGCTGACGCTGGAGACTCCTTGAAAATGTTAAATAAATTTACTCTTGCAGAAAACTACATTATATCAATATCAACAGCTTCAGTTTTCTTTCTTACTTAACAAGAAAAACAACAACAGCACCAAAACAATGTATTATGATGATAATTATTCAATTTTGGAGTGCTCAATGTACAATTCCTCACAACTCAGGGTGACATCAATGCCGGAACTTGACACCTAATTACTACTTTGAGTACAATGTTTTTTATAAACTATAACACCAGTCCATCCAGAGGTTCACCATCATTATGACCTCACAAACACTGACTCATTTACACACTCACTCTATGCTGCATTAGGCCTTTTGTAGCTTGGTCTCATGTATCTCTGGTATTGACCTTCCATTTCTCCATACCATTTTCCATACCATACTCTACATTCGTCTGTAGAGTAATGGAAGGCTGGAGCCTTTCCCAGGGAAGTCGGCGCCCAAGGTTGTGAGGTTGCCAACCCATTGCAAAACAAAAGTACCTACATACAATAAAAATCACTATGATATGGGTAATTTGGAAACACCAATTAGCCTACAACGCATATGTCTGTACTGTGGCGTACCTGAAGGAAGCCCACAAAGAATGATGGGAACATGCAAAATCCACTCACAAAGCCTGGCGCAAGGTGCCAGGAGAGCACTGAGCTACTGTGCCACCACTGTATTAATCTTCTTTATAATCTTCTGTGTTAATCATCTGAACATTGCCTCAATTGTTATATTTTGTAATCCCACATAAAAATCTGCTATTCAAAGCCATGGTGATATAGAAAAGTAATCAGCACAATCAGGCAAATTAGAGAATTCAACAGTGCTAAGGTTTAACAATGATGAACAAAAAAATGAGTCATGAGTCAGCATTTTAAACCCTGTTCTAAGAGATCTGAATGGTGGTACAGTAAGGTACTCTCTCTCTCTCTCTCTTTCTCTCTCTCCCTATGCATATTTTAAAAAGCCTCAGGGTGAGAAACCATAACTTTGTGGGCAATACAGGAAAGGATCAGCATTACATAATATGGATTGGTGCTTGTCCCTAAGGATTAAACGAGTGCTGCAGTGCTCTGAAAGTAGCACCAGATGAAAGCTACACTTTCCTCCTTTACTTTAGATAATTAGCAATCTATGGTTCCCCAAGTGAGGTCTCACATACCGCCACCACCACTCATGAGTTCTAAGGCACAGCCAATGCTATGCAACATGACAGTAATGTAGACGTCGATAAAGAAAATATTATATTTTCAACATTTATATGCATGATTAATATACACCCTAAATATATACACTGTAGTATCTGCATTATACTGTAGTACACATAGAAAAATAAAAATCTACATTTTCTATTTTTATTTTTCACATTTCACTTTATCATTTGTAATACCCAAGGTACCCTTACAAAATGTTATTGTAATCATATGTATTGTACATATTGAAGGAATCTATGTACATTTACAGTAAATTTCCCACAAAACAAGCTCTGCAAGCACACAATGTCTGCAACTGAGCACTTCTAAAAATACACCATGCATTTCCTACACAGAGGAGGCTCTCATTTTCAAACATTAGTGCAAATTAGGCAAATTATAAAATTAGGAGAGACAGAAGTGGAACTTGCTGACTGGAAGCTGAACTGAATCAAATGGAAGAACAAAACAATTAGAGTTCTGACTCCCTGAGGTCATGAGCAAGGCTCACATGACACTCCACTGTTGTGTCACATCCTAGAAAGCCTACATCATTTTTTTTTCAGGCAATGATTTATCAGATCACAGGAACACAGCACATGATGAGATGATACTGTTTTGATGTTTTTTTTTTGTTTTGTGGGGGGGGTGTGAGGGGGGTTCTGAGATCTGTAGACTGTGGAGGCAGCACTACAAACGCACTAATGCAATCATCCAATGAGCCAAACAAGAAATCTATTATTCTATTATACAGAAGAGTAAGATAAAGGACACCTTTTTTGGAACAATGATGATCATAAAGTATCCATTCATCGTCAGTAACCTGGAGGAAATCCATATAAATGAGAGAATCTTTATACAGACTGTAACATAGGTAATCTAGGGACAGATTGAAATGGGAAAGAAAAATAATATGGCACTACACCATTAAGGATTTATGACCCAAAAGAATATATGCGGCACCAGGGGTTACTTCTTTCACGAATTTGATCCACCCATCCAAGAACCTCTGTAGTCCAACTGGGGACAGTGAAGTGATCTTTGGAGGCCAGTGGTGACCATTGTATTTATTACCATTTTATACGACCGTGGTAGGATCTTCGGTCAACAGGACATGTATGTGGAAGGCGACAGTGCTAACCACTAAGCTACTGTACTACTACTGCATTCTTTATATTTAAAGTGTTTTATTGCTTACTTTATTCCCATAAGGTCCCTAATTTAAACTCTGGGTGGTACGAAAGATATCCTAGCAGATATCCTGCATGGCCAAGAGTTCGTAGACTCTGTTGATCATATCAATATGCTATATTAAGTGCTTTTTGAACATCCCATCCCACCTCAGCAAAGCATACGTGAGATCAGATACTTGTCTGATATGTCAGATGAGGAGGCCTTGGGTATAGTCAGAGTTCTAGTTCATCCCAAAAGTGTCCAGTGGGATTGAGATCAGGGCTCGGTGCAGTATTCGAGTTCATCCATTCAAAATTTGCCATGCCATATCTTCATATAACTCACTTTTTGCACAGGGGCAAAATGTAATGAAGGGACATTCTACGATTAAATCCTAAACAGTTCTCTGCCTCCATTCTCTTTGGGACAACAGGAGAAGAACCACATATGGCTGTTACGGTCAGGTGTGTACATACTTTTGGCCACAAAATATACAAAAATCAAATAAATCCCCTATTTGCATACCATTATAATCTAATATTTAATAACTTTTGAAAACATTGAGGAGACCTTAAAATCTTCATTATTTTCTAATCGTCCTCTAAGGCATTTTGGCCCAAGTGATAACTGTTGAGCATTAACCCATGAGTGCTAATAAGCTGTGTTTATTATACAGTATATCCCAAGTGGAAATTTACTGTTGACAATACAATAGGCAACATGAGAAGACAGAACAAGAAAAAGGCTCCTGTTCCTTTACCTCAGGTGAGCCATTAGCTATTCATAACCAAAAGAGAAACCTGGGTCTTAGTGAACAGGCAGGATTTCAGTGTACTAGACTTGTCTGCCTCTAGCGTGACTTTAACGTGGCAGGTATTTGGCATCAATCAGTTTGGCAAGAGAAGAGAATGGCAGCCAGACAGAATGACACAATAGCTGTGTAACACAATGAAGCAAAGAACACCTCGACTTACAAGGAGCTGTAGCATTATCCCTCAGTTGGGGTAGCATACAGAAAAGGTTACAGACTTGTCTCTCTTGGCTCTGGATGCTGTAGGCACAGGTAAAGGTTAAGGTGTTTGGCAGGACACCATCTGTGGCCAACAGTGAAGGCTAGTGTTGTGTCGTGAGCCCATACTGTACATTGCAATAGGTCTCCAAAAACAATGAACTGCAACATGTATGTATTTCTTATGATGTGATGCGGCCCAGGCACTGATTCCTGGAACACACCTTTTAATTTTTTTTTATATATTAACCAAACTCTGCTACACACTGGTAGAAAATGTGAAAGTGGTAAGGGTTACCTTAGGATTATGATATAACTTTGTTGTTATATCACACCTAAAAGTATACCTTCTACTGTATATTCAGACTTTCTCGAGAACGTGACAAGAGAAAACTAGATGTAGGATATAACTCTCAATATGTCGCATTAAGCAATCCCTTTAAAATAATAATAAGAAGAAGAAGAAGAAGAATTTTACGGATCACTGCTTAAACTACTTAAACTACTCAGTGGTCAGAACCATCTTGAGGCTATCATGAGTACAGCTTATGGTGTTTATACAGTATTTGGGCTTAAATATTTTCTACCTGTTCTATCTGATTAATGGTACAAACAACCTTCGGTTATGAAATATGTGTTTACTGTGGATGCTCAGGAAGCATGAGGACTTTGTAGTACATTATCTCATGAGAACAGCAACATGACCTTGCAATAACTGTCAGGAAACCAAAGAGCAGAAACCGAGCCGACTCATGGCACAGGGTTCACATAAACACAGCTAACGGGAACGCAGTTAAACTGTCCAAACACTTAGACCTTTAGCACTCACTACGGCACCTCTGGAAGACAGCTATATAGTTTTCTATACAGAAACTAAGGCTTTATGGTTACTTTCTACTTTCTTTAGAAAGCCACAGAAGCATGCCTGCCTCTTTTCTCTTAGGTAAGGGAAAGTCTAGGCTTCATGCACATTTGTTTAATCCAACCACAGTGCTTTGAATACAGTGATAAACATTACTGAATCATAACAGTGAACTGCCTTAAAACAAAAAAGACCAACATTAGCTTTTACCAAACATAAACAGCCACTACCAAAATGCATGACCGCTGGGAAATCCCAGTCAGCCATGGAGGAAAAAACGTCACACGACACTAAGATAAGCTTTTCAACAGTAAGCTTTTCCATTCTTAATCAAGCTAGTTCAAAAGCATTATGCAAAAGCAACACTGCTGAATGCAGGATTGGTGGAGTCTGCAGTCAAATGGTCTCTCTAATAATAATAATAATAATAATAATAATAATAATAATAATAATAATAAAGTTTTCAGCTATCTTTCAGCCAAAACATGGTATTGGTGCAAAAAAAATGTCTCATCTAGGTGAAAAAGTGAATTCTCAAATAGGATCATATAACACCATTTTTCATAATACTTAATGCTTCTTATCTCCCAATCCATGCTTCATTTTTTTTTTGTAAACATGCATACACATACACATTTTAATCAGATACTGTATAAAGAAACATATTTGCTAAATACAATTTCATGCCCTTTTATGTAATGTCCTTACCTTTTTTGAATTAAAATCTTTCAGTGATCTTAATTGTCATTCAGATGAAACTTGGCCAATTTAGATTTCACATGAAAAGACATTCTAAAATGCAAGATATTGCAACATGAATTTCACATGGTTACGGACACTACAGATTATTATTATTTATTTTTTAAAATCTTAAAATTTTTCACAGAATGCTTTAAGCAACAATTTGTCCAGGTCATATGCTTCTAGAATCAATACTCAAAGAAATATGAATAACTTGCATTTATATAATTATTGTTTGCAATAAGACAGTTTAACGCTGAACTACTGGCCTTTTTTTGGGCACATACTGTATAAGATCGTCTCTCTGAACTGGCTTTTTAGGGAAGCAAAATTCGTCAATGTTGCATAAACTTCAGAAGTAGCTTCTTTGGCACAAACATTTCCGGTATTATATGTAGAATATATAGATAGTGTGTCTGCCTCTTATTTTCCATCACGTGGATTAGAGACTAAGGAGAGAACTAAGGAGAGATTGCAGGCTTGCAATCTAGCTCGATTGCAAAAATTCTCTTAATTAGCTTCATTAGCTTAAAAACAAACAAAAAACAGCATGAACAAAATGCACTGTGGTCATAGTCATTTTGCTGTCTAATCTCTTTATTTGTCTCATTCTGTTTGTCTTCTTTTGTTCTGTGTTGTTTTAGGTAAGCAAATTTGTGCACCAATTCAGATCTCCTCTTTCTGTCACTGCAAACCTTTATTACAGTATGTTTAAAGGATATGTTAATGGTTACGCAGATATATGGCAAGCCATCCACTTGGCTTTTTTTTCTCCTAAATTTCAAGGCACCCGCATTCAACAAAGAAGCAGAGATTAATTGTACATAACAAGCACAAATGTGAAAATTAAGGCTTGCTAATGCTTACAGTAGGCTGTGCAGTCAGTTCACAGAGTAACGCTTTTGATTCCAGCAAAAACATGCGCTATTAAAGTGAGACTATTTGCCCATTTCCAAACACACACACACACACACACACACACACACACACACACACACACACACACACACACACACACACACTACACTAACTATTATTCTTAAATATAAACAGTATAAACTAAATACTGTATTCATGTGAAAAATGAAACTGTATTGATCATACACTCTACACTCTATTAGCACTTTGTCTCATCCATTTCCTAAAGGTGCTGAGAAAGTGAAAGCATAGCAAACCCTGTTCCTCAAATTATCTCTGCTGTTGTGAAAGGATATTGGTTCTGAGAGTAATAGTACTGACAAACTAAATCATATCTCAGCCTACAGACAAATGCATTGAAATGTTAAATCAGCTCATGATTGATTTCCTATTGACAGCTGTCCACAAATCTGTTAACTATCACTAGGAATATCAAAGGTTTGCTTGAGAAATAAATGGACAAGTGAAGCTTTAAAACAAAAATGGACAGGAATAGAAAGCAATGCAGTGTGATGGAAAGTTTTCTGGCTGTTTATGCATGCACACTGTTAGAGACATTATGTCCATTTTCGTTTTTTTTTTTTTTTTTGCTCTGGAAGACAAAAGACAGACAATATTCCATAATGTTTGCCAAGTATCTGCACTTATCGCCCTGAACAGCTTAAGATGTGTGATAACACCAAGTCTGGGGGAGAGCTGTAGAAGATTCTGAAATATTGTTCCTTAGGCTGAATGTATATATTACCCGTCATATGAAATCAGGAATCAAGTTGCATTTTGGGTGGTTTGTGGTAGGCATAATTTCAGGTTCCTGGTTCAATAAGCTACATTTTCATACCAAGTTTATTACCACTAAAAATAACTTTATATTTAAAAAAAGCATGGTTTTCTATCATAACTAGAGTAACCAGCTCGGATAGTATACGTTAAAGTGCTTTAAAACACTGTTTAAGATTAAAACTTTTAGTTGTGAATCAGGAAGATAAGGTATTCTTTTTGAAATTGATGATTTCATACATGCACTCTGTTGACCACAGAGCAAAACCTTCCTGTGCAATGTAATACCTGACTTGCTAGAATGGGTCACTTTTTACAAAGTATATTGGGCACACACTAAAATTATATTTCAAACAAAAACATTTGTTAAAGTATTGATTTTACATGCCCTTTGAATGTCAGCTAATTTTTAAATACCAAGTAAGCTGAATATACAATTAATAGGGTAAAAGGAATATATGATATTGTTTTATGCTTTTTGGAGGCTTCTTACTTCTTTTTTTTTTTAGCATACCAGCACACTATAGTCATGCTAAAGCGTTCAAAGAAATTGCTGTAAGTCAATCATTCAATGTGCTGTTTAGTGATTAACATCATACATAAAAAAAAAAAAAACTGCAATCTGTCCATTTTTGACAAATTAAAAATGCCACTTTGCTTCTTATAGAAACAGCTAGTACGTCACAATATTTGGGGGTGGGGGGGTGTAATATAACAATAACTAGAAAACAAGCAAAAAAGCTACTACAATTTTTGTTACAAATTTTTTTTTAACAGTAAAAACTTCATAGGAAAATGTATGAAATTTGTCGGATAGCATAACAAAATTATCTTCTGATGCTATATGGCATTTCCAACTTTCTAACCTTGATTAGGTTGACATGTTAGAGAGAGGGGATTTTCAATGCCTTTGAAGTCAAGTGAAGTCAAGTCAAGTAGGCTTTTCATTGTCATTTCAATTATATACAGTTCAGTTCAGTTCAGTACACAGTGAAACGAAACAACGTTCCTCCAGGACCAAGGTGCAACATACAAACAACATAAAATTTAACAACATACATAACTAGCTAACTAAGACACCTAATTAGATGACTAGCTAGGACGAAACAAATTAACTCCATACATTAACAAAACTCATTAACAAGTACTATATAAAAGATTGCAAAAGACAACATAAAGTGCATGTGCAGAGATGCAATACTCTGTGGTATTGAGTTGAGGTAATGCAGTAAATTGTCTGTGAGATGATAGAGAAAAAAAAGCACTGCATCCATTCCTATTAAACACAAAGTATGTAAAAAATGTTCAGTATGGCTTGTTTTGTTCAGCATGTTTAGCTCAGTTGAGCTTTGTGTAAGTTCTATACAGCACAGGATATTTCAGCCAAATATGCTTAGGTTTGTTTTCTTACTCCCTTCTGTATGTGTAAATCTCAGAAATCACTGCGTGATTACCTCACATAATCTACAAGCACAGAGAATCAGATTCATAAACTGAGATATTTCACTGGTATAATGTTAATTAGATGTTGTTTCTGTGTGCAAATGTGTTTAATCAGTTATGCATCAGGCTCCAGGCAATGTTAGCTAAGCTATACTCTGACTGGCTCTTGGGGACTGCAGCTGTCAATAACACCGTTCACTTTCAGTGATTCAACAATAAAAGAAGCTTTGGGCTTTGTCCAAACTGCACTACAGCTAGTACTTCCAGTGCTACTTATTTATTATTGATACCTGCTGGTTGCCAATGACAAACCAGAAACCTGCAGTGGATAAGGAGCCAATCAGATGATGGTAAATACATTACATTACATTTTTACCTTCAGAATGGCTCACACTCAGAACCTATGCAGCAGTTCGAGTGGATTTCATCCAAATATCCATAAACTTCAGTATTACAGCATCTTGCAGTTAAAGAAATCCAGCCCACATCTAGGGCTTGTATTGTGGCCAATAATAAGTACCCCCATGATTCAATAGCTAGTAGATCCAACTTTAGCAGCAATAACTTGAAGTAATTGTTTTATGTCTTCAACTTGATCAGTCTCTCAAATCAGTGTGGAGGAACTTTGGAACAACATTGCTTCAGTTCACTGAGGTTTCTGGAAATTCACTTATGCACAGCTCTCTTAAGGGCCCGCCACAGCATTTCAATTGGGTTGCAGTCTGGATTTTGGCAGAGGTAAAAAGTAACAAATTTCATTTACTCATGTTACTGTAATTGAGTAGTTTTTTTTGTACTTCTACTTTTTAAAGTAGTTTTTAAAAAAATCTGTAATTTTACTTTTACTTAAGTATGTTTTGTTTGAAGTATTGTATTTCGCTACATTTTAAATAATATTCGTTACTGAGTAAAAAAATGAATGAATGAAAATGAAAAATAATAAAAAATAATGCAACAAGGAAGGAAAAAAATTGCACCTCGGAAACCACTGCACTGATTGATTGATTGATTGATTGATTGATGGGCGGGAGAACAAACGGGCTAAATTCATATGAACGATGGAGACGGACAAAACAGATGCCAGTGATGCAAACCCAACTGAAAGCAAAATGCCATCAAATTCTTATGAAGCAAACCCCTGGCCATATTTAAGAGATCACTTTGATTTCAAGCTCAAGAAAGGCAACAGCTTTATTATGCAAAAGCGTTCTTAGACTAGTTTGAGATTTGTATCCGCTTGTCTTTTTTGAACTACACTAGAATCCTCCATCCCACCCCGCTGTTAAAAAAAGTAACTCGGTAACTTTTACTCTGAGTAAATTTTTAATGAGCTACTTTTTACCTTTACGTGAGTTTAGATTTTCATACTGGTAACTTAACTTGTACTTCAGTAAAATTTAACAAAAGTACTTTTACTTGAGTACAAACTTTTATTTCTCTTTCCACCTTTGGATTTTGGAGGGGTGATGATTTGGGCAGCCATAGATTCTCATGTCATATTGCTGCAAAATAAGCCCAATAAGCTCATCACCCCTCCACCACCACACTTGGAAGTGGGTATAAGGTGTTTTTGTTGAAATGCTGTTTGTTTTTCCCCAAAAGTGGTGCTGGACATTAAGGCCAAACAACTCCACTTTAATCTCATTTGTCCATAGGCCATTGTTCCAGAAGTCTTGTGGTTCATTTAGATGCAGTTTTGCAAACCTCAGTCAGGCTTCCATGTTCTTTTCATACAGAAGAGATTTCTCCTTGCAAGCCCTCCAAGAAAACCATATTGTTAAATCATCTTCTAATTGTGCTGTCATGGACTTTAACATTCAACGTGGCCTGTAGGCCTTTCATGCCTGAGATGTAGCTTTTAGTTTTTTTTTTTGTATTTCTCTGAGCATTTCACTGTTTGACCCTTGTGGTGCTTGTGCTGACTTGTGGAGAATGTCCACCTCTGGGAAGCGCTGCATGCTTTCCACTTGTGAATAATCTTTCTCACTGGAGAATGTTGAACTCCAAATGGTTTGGAAACAACAAATGCTTCTCTAGAACCTTTGCTTATGTCTTTCCATTTTGGCATTGTGTTAACATACACCTGAATTCTACAGACCAGCAAACTGCCTGCTTTTAGGAGGTCTGCACACCTGCTGATTATCAATTAATTTAGGGCTGATGATTAGCAGCACCTGGCGGCAACTTAGGGGGTACTTAGTGTTGCCTATATTTTTTTCTTATTGGCTTTATTTTTGTTAATGAATAGGGGCATGGTGGAAAAAACTTACAGGTTGTATTTGCCTAATACTGAGACACGCAGAATATTTTTATCATGTTTTTTACACAAAACGCATAGAATTTTAACAAAAAGTTATATTAACTTTTGAACATGAATGTACTTTGCTGTCCACATATCTGGAGTTAAAGCAAAAAAAAAATTGCCTTTTTTAAAATTATTTATTTTTATAAACATGCTGTATGTAGGGCTCAGGATTGTGCAGTAAAGAGTAGCATATCCTTTTTTTCTTCACAGCCTGTGCAATATGATGAACTGTCTTTTATTTCATTTTAACCATGGTTAAAAATGGTTGAAAATGGGTCATATACTGTAGACAAAGAAATAGCACAGATACACATGATCACATGTTTTTTGGTTGTTAGTTGTTTCTATGAACAACAAAAATTATTTTAAAAATATGGTAATTTTGAGAGCTCTACATTTTCATGACGGCATTCCCATATTCTGATAGTGGTCAAATTTACATGTTATAAAAGTAATGATAACTTTCGTTCCACCTGACATATGCGAAAACTCAAATATACAGTTTGATATTTGAAGCCTCCCTGATAAACCACACTGGCAACGCTTCAATATAAGCACATTTATTTATTTAATCATCATTGAACTTTGCTGTGTTCCCGGCAAAGATCTGTGGCGCTTGGTTTTAAGGGTTAAAACCCAGTCATCCATGCCACGGTTATCCCAAAGGTGCTATTCAGGGGCTTAAAGTTTAAGATGTTTAAGACCTCTTATCCAAGTGGCTTTACTTGTTCTAAATAACGGGTTCGGAGTGGCAGTTTTATAAACTCTGGTGTCGTTAAGTCCTGGACACCCTCATGGTGTCGTGTGGGTTGTTGTTCTGGCCCAGACTTCTGTGTATTCCTCACTGCAATAGACTACATACTGTATACAGGTGAAACTCGAAAAATTTAAATATCGTGCAAAAGGTCATTTATTTTAGTAATGCAACTTAAAAGGTGAAACTAATATATGAGATAGACTCATTACATGCAAAGCAAGATAGTTCTAGCTGTAATTTGTAATAATTAAGATGATTATGGCGTACAGCTCATGAAAACCCCAAATCCAATCTCAGAAAATTAGAATATTACATGTAATCAATAAAACAATATTGGACCTCTGAAAAGTAAGTATAAGTATAAATATGCATATGTATTCAGTACTTGGTTTGGGCCCCTTTTGCAGCAATTACTGCCTCAATGCAGCGTGGCATGGAAGCTATCAGCCTGTGGCACTGCTGAGGTGTTATGGAAGACCAGGATGCTTCAATAGCAGCCTTCAGCTCTTCTGCATCATTTGCTATCATGTCTCTCATCTTTCTCTTGGCAAAGCCCCATAGATTCTCTATGGGGTTCAGGTCAGGTGACTTTGCTGGCCAATCAAGCACAGTAATCCCATGGTCATTGAACCAGGTTTTGGTGCTTTTGGCAGTGTGGGCAGGTGCCAAGTCCTGCTGGAAAATTAAGTCAGCATCCCCATATAGCTTGTTTTCAGAAGGAAGCATGAAATGCTCCAAAATCTCCTGGTAGATGACTTAGTTGACCCTGGACTTAATGAAGCACAGTGGACCAACACCAGCAGATGACATGGCTCACTGTGGAAACGTTACACTGGACCTCAAGCATCTTGCAGTGTGTGCCTCTCCATTCTTCCTCCAGACTCTGGGTCCTTAGTTTCCAAATGAGATGCAAAAATTGTTTTCATCAGAAGAGAGGACTTTGGACCACTTAGCAACAGACCAGTTCTTTTTTTTCTTTAGCCCAGGTAAGACGCTAATGATGTTTGTTGTTCAGGAGCGGCTTGGCAAGAGGAATACGACATTTGAAGCCCATGTCCAGGATCCGTCTGTGTGTGGTGGCTCTTGATGCACTGACTCCAGCCTCAGTCCATTACTTGTGAAAGTCCCCAACACTTTTGAATGGCTTTTTCCTGACAAGGCTCTCTCCAGGCTGTGGTCATCCCTGCTGCTTGTTCACCTTTTTCTTCCACACTTTTCCCTTCCACCTTACTTTCTATTAACGTGCTTTGATACAGCACTTTGGAAACATCCAACTTATTTTGCAATTACATTTTGAGGCTTTCCCTCCTTATGGAGGATGTCAATGATGGTTTCACAACTGTCAGGTCAGCAGTCTTTCCCATGATTGTGCTTCCTACTGAACCAGACTGAGAGACCATTTAAAGGCTCAGGGACCCTTTGCAGGTGTTCTGGCTTAATTAGAGTGGGACACTTTGAGCCTAGAATATTGAACCTTTTCACAATATTCAAATTTTCTGAGATTGTGGATTTGGGGTTTTCATGAGCTGTACGCCATAATCATCTCAATTATGACAAATCAGGGCTTGAACTATCTTGCTTTGCATGTAATGAGTCTATCTCATATATTAGTTTCACCTTTTAAGTTGTATTACTGAAATAAATGAACTTTTGCATGATATTCAAATTTTTTCGACTTTCACCTGTACTGTCCACTCGGGACAGTTAGTTGAAGTTGTCTGAATTGACTAATATTACAGACAAAAACTGTCACTGGACAGCATCTTTGACAGATTTTCTTATTTGCTATTTGTTAAAAAAAAATGTAGAAGAAAAAGTCATGCAGACATTAAATAGTCCACTGTGTGTAAATGAAACAAAAAGTCTATAAAACACCCTTTCAGTTTTTAAATGAATAATATCCATACTGTATATCGTTCTGATGTGATCTGCTACAGTAGCTGCAACGGGTTTAAATAAATAAATAAATCAATAAATCAATAAATAAAGTTGCTGCTGCAACATTGTGCTTGGGTTGATATACTTTGGTACAGTATCAGATATGAATAAAGGTGAAAGCTCATGATAAAATGCATCATCCAGTTCTTAATACAGTATTTAAAGGCAATAATTCTTCCAATTCTCATAGTCCGATACACACTCACTCACTCATCTACCCACTCTCCCATTTAATACACTATCCTTAAAAGATCAATAAAAAATGAAAAAGCACAGACACCAAGAGGTTTGTAAGTCATTCCTTAGGTAAACCTTTTTGCTGCAATGCATCAACTTACACTGTACAGTACATACAACCATACTAGCAGTTGCCAAATAAACCACTGCAATATTGATTGCAAAAAAAAAAAAAAAAAAAGACCGGCAGAGACAAAGAACACAGACATGCAAGTTCTAATAAGATTTTCTGTCACATTATCCTGAAACAGATCCTGTTGTGGCTCTAACCTTCAGAAATCCAATAGAATGTAGCCAAAACTAATTTTCTCTTATATTCTCATTTCCACCCCCCAATCGCTGAGGTACAGCAAAGTTACCACAGCAGCACAACGGAGCATTTCCATGTAGCATTCCCACCACCTTTTATTACAAGCAGCGTAGGTTTCTCCAGTTTTATTCATCATACAGTATATGTACACTTCAAAGATTCAAGTCCAGTCATGGATGATCTTAAGATCTTGAAACCCATTCTATCATGGTTTATCGGTTCGTCACGGATCAGTTATCATACTATAAAACCATCCGTCAAGGTCAACATGGGCACTTCATGATCATTGATTTATTTCATGACTTACACCGAGCTCATTCATTTCTGTTAGATGATAAACTGCTCAAACCCTGGAACGAAAAAAATATATACTTACAATATATCACTGAGTACATATTTACACTGACAATAAAAAATGGTGTCAGGGGGACGACAGTGATGTAATAAGGAAAAATGGAATGTTTTAACAACTGAAAGATTCCCAGTAAGGTTACTGTGGTATGTGTGCACCTTAGGGGTTTAGTTTATATTTGACAAATGATGATGTTTACTACGGCATAATTCAATCAAAGACATTCACTGACCTAAATAACGCAATTATAATGGAAGGGCTCAGTAATGAACAAGGTCGGAATTAGATTTGACTCTGAGTCTGCAAACCTGTGCTCCGTGTGCATTACACGAGGTTGTTATGCTGTATGCAAAAAAAAAGAAAAAGAAAAAAAAAAAAACACATTCAGTCACATCACAGCGGAATTTAAAACAAGTCCATGCATTCGCTTAAAAACAAGTGAACCAAGTCAATAGCAACCTACAGTATTTGCATAGAGTAATCCCTCTAAACAGTAAAGGTATGTGGTCTAAACTTCTATCAGTTTGAGAACTGCTCCGAACTTTACCTGCGTTAAGCGTGCCAGTGATGAATCGAAAGAGGTACCCGGCAAACTTTAGGATCTCCCTCTTGCACCTCTTCCTGCAGCTCATCTCCGCAGCTGTAGGTTTCTCTGTCGGTTCTGGGTCAGGAAACTTTCCCCTTGTCGCAGCCGTGATCCCCACGGCGTGTACCCTCGGCCTGGTGTGTGCGTTTACAGGAGGCGGCACGTTCACGCGGCGCTGCGAGGCATTCCCTCGAGCTCTTATAAATATGTCCCAGGGGTGCCGAGTTCTCCTTCTTTATCTCCTTCAGAGCAGCGTCTGTCTCTGAGCCTGCAGTAGCCTCGGCTCTCACAGCTGTCACTGTGCTCTCACACCTCGTGCACCGAGCTCTCACACTCCCCCTCTCTTCCACACGTACACACTTTCATAGTAGTCTGACTGCTCATGTGGCTCAGAACCATCTGTAGTGCTTTCAGCCTCCCCCTGACCACTGCTGGGGAGGAGGGACTGGCGCGGAGGGAGGGAGAGAGAGAGAGAGAGAGAGAGAGAGAGAGAGAGAGAGAGAGAGGGAGGAGCAGGAGAGAAGATGTGAAAGGACAGGAGAGGAGTGGAGGGACAGAAAGAGTGACACTTGGGAAAGTATCACCGCTCATGAATCAGGAATGACAGGTGATAATGGACTTGCGCTTATCTTCAGGACAAAGTTGACTGAGAGAGTTGACAAAGAAGCAAGCAAATGATGTAGTAACTCAAAAAAAGGGCCAAAGTTCCAGGATGAGACAGATAAGCGCTGCACATTAAAGGATGAGGTGAATAAAACCGGAATTGAAGCCAATTATACTTATACTCAGGATGCAATCTGTGTCTTATTGAGTGTCTCTGTGTAAATGAGTGGAGTTCCATTGATTGCTTTGTGTTCAAGCATCAACGATTGATCCGAGCGCATACAAAGAGCTAGCAAAGTGAGTTAAAGAAACATTTACAGTAACATACTGCACATTTATTCCTCCTAACTAAGTGCTTTATTCTGAAACGAGATCATGGTGGGGCTAGAGCTTATCCCCATTACACTGGGTGTAGACTGAAACGCAGAGACATGGGACAAGCCACGAGCTGATGAATGCCTGCAGGAGGAGTGGAGGAAAATATTCTAATTTGCATTCTGTAATATTAATCTTCCTCACGGTAGTTACACAGAGCGTAACTGTCCACTCAGCATATGGTGACAGTTTGTGGAAGCAGGTTATCATGCTGAAGATCTATGCAGAAGTGTTTCAATCCAGTGACATGGATGACACAATGTTGTGTTCGGGTAGCTCGAGAGGAATAAGTCGGTCCTGGAATGAAATCTTAATTCGATCTTTAAATCTATGTCTGTAACTTACACAGTCAATACCTCAAAATAATCCTCATAGTAACACAATTCCAACTATAAAGAGAGTGGGAAGACAAGAGATAAAGATCAGGAGAGAAATGATGATACAAAACATGATAGGGACATAGAGAAAACAAATATACAGCACATAAGTAGAAGGAGCAACAAGGGATTATACTGTATATACTGTATACCTAGAAAGTACCCGAGGTCACACTTGATAGTGATGTACGTATGGTCTGGAGCATTTCATTTTAAAATAATCACTTTATATAAAATTCAAACAACAGCTTCATGACTAAGCATCACGACTTCAATTATCATCAGCTTTTCACTCCATGAGTGCTGTCATTAACTTCAATTACATCAACCCCGCAGACACTTTCTGATCTCCAATCCAACAAAACCTCCGCCGTCTCCGCTGATTATTACATTAATGTGTTTTTATTCAAATTCGAGTGGACGCCGTTCATTCGGAGCACGGCTACACAGAGGAATCACTCGGCTATGAAATGAGACGCTTTGTGTTTTAGGTAAAGGAATCCTGAATCCTGCAGGTCATTTCACATAGGGAAAAGCTTGGTTAATGAAGGAAGAGCTCGGAAAACAGTCAGGATCTCTAGCCATGCCTGTTTCTTCAGTGCAACCAATTTTCCAGAAAGAGGAAAAGTTTCCTTTTTACATAAATACATGTGAGAGCCAGCTATGGCTATGGTAGTTTCCCATTTCACAGATCGGTGATCAATGTTTGACAAACCAGTATCTATTATTGTTTTTTTTTCAGAATTTTACAGAATACACACACACATGCTAGTATATACAGTACACTAGCATCACTAGCCATAACATTAGCATCACTACCAGGTGAAGCGAACATCGTTGATCACCAATGGTACCAATTGTTGATTGGACCATGGACACCCAAGGCTCTCCCATGCCTGTGGAGAAAATGATCCCATCCAGTCCAATTCCACAGGAAAGCCAATACAGCACAAATTGGCAAAAAATATATATATAAATACTGGTCATGATGGAAAGGCACCCTAAATCCAGTCCATAGCCCATTGTGCATGGAGCCAAGCACTGGAAAAGCCCAATGCCGCCAACCCTGCATCCAAACTCCCAAAATTCCAAATTGATCAATCAGCCGCTGGACAAACAAGTCCGTGTAGCCCCACCTTGCAACATACAGAATCCAAAGGATCCACTGCCCATGTCCTGGTGCTAGATACCACCGCACACCCACAGAGGTCTTATGGAGAAGTGATGGGAAGTTTGAATAATTTTACTGATTTGGTTCTTTGAATCTCGTTCATCAAAATGAATGAATCATTTTTTGAGTCATTTAGTTCATTTCATTCTTTTGATCAGAAATAAAATAAAATGTTACATTTTCAATAAACAGACCCCCAACGCGTCTACATAAACAAATTTTGGCTATAGTTCCAGTAATGAAAATCTTACAATGCAGCTAAGGACATATTATTATAAACAGAATGAGCAGCTCACCGAGTCGTTCGTTCTTTTGAATCTATTGCACTTACAATTGATCTATTGACAAAAGAACGAAGGACTCGGATTAGAAGAGTGACTGAGAAAGAAACGCTCAATTCTGTTTCCTGTGTACTGCACTGCATAGCGTCTATGGGAGTTATGTGACAAATGAACAAACAACTCAGACTTGGAAGATTCGTTGAGAACTGTTCAATTCTGTTTCCTGTACATAACCTACAGTGGATTTGTGATGACTTGCGCATTCGCGCCCAGTAGACAATGAATGAGTATCTGAATGATACTCGTTCTTCTGAGTCACGTTAAAGATTCGTTCAAAAAGAACGAATCATTCATGAACGACCCATCACTATTATGGAGGCACATAGATAGATAAAATCTTTATTCTCCTGCAGAAAAGGAGCGATATTAATACTGATTCAGGAAAAACTAAACTCAAGCAAATATAATGTATATACAATTCCTTTAGTTATAACAAAGAGAATGATCATTTCAGTATGTTATACAGAAGAAGAATTTGAGTATCAACGATCTTAGAGAAAGCAGGGTAATGACACTATATACTTTAAAGCACAACAATTTATATTGAATAATATATATTGAAAAAAAGTATATATATCTAGTACAAAGCAAAAGTTTGGACACACCTTCTCATTCAAAGACTTTGAATTTGTATTATGGCAAGAAAAAAGCAGCTAAGTAAAGAAAAAGAGTGGCCATCATTACTTTAAGAAATGAAGGTCAGACAGTCCGAAAAATTGGGAAAACTTTGAAAGTGTCCCCAAGTGCAGTCACAAAAACCATCAAGCGCTACAAAGAAACTGGCTCGCATGCGGACCGGCCCAGGAAAGGAAGACCAAGAGTCACCTCTGCTGCGGAGGATAAGTTCATCCGAGTCACCAGCCTCAGAAATCGCAGGTGAACAGCAGCTCAGATCAGACAGCAGGTCAATGCCACACAGAGTTCTAGCAGCAGACACGTCTCTAGAACAACTGTTAAGAGGAGACTGTGTGAATCAGGCCTTCATGGTAGAATATCTGCTAGGAAACCACTGCTAAGGACAGGCAACAAGCAGAAGAGACTTGTTTGGGCTAAAGAACACAATAAAGAACACAATAAAGAAAACTCTTTGAATGAGAAGGTGTGTCCAAACTTTTGGTCTGTACTGTGTATAATATATATATATATAAAAAAGCTAGCTCCTGTTCGCTAAATGTGTTCGGATTCCTGGTGTGCATACTGTATGAGCACTCAGAGAAGCTATAATGAGAACATGATATAATGTTTCATTTGAGAACAAAAGAAAGCAATTTGCAGGCATTTTGCAATTTCATACCTCTGCATATACGTCAAGCAAATGAACTGCATCATTTTTACGACAAGAAGGACCTTCGCCCTTTCCAACAACAGCAGATAATAAACAGCTTTGTAAAGAAGATGTAAACATTTCTCGCCATCATAAAAAAAAAAAAACATTTTATTAACCTGCTATTTACACAAAGCTTCCTGTCAGACACCCAACATTTGGTGCTGGTCCAGCACTCATACATCACTGTAATGGTTTATCATTTGCAAGGTGACAGATACTCACACACATGTACACACATACGCATGCACACAAAAATGTGAAACACAAGGCAATTCCAGCCCCTTATAGACTAAAACACTCAGAAGATCAACCGTATTTACTGTACGGCCTTGGACTCAAAAGCACAAACGTCACTATACTCGCAACCTAAAAATTACTCAGATACTTTAACTACCAAGTGCCAAAAGAAGCTTTCAGGATTTTAGGCTTTACTTACTGTATCCTCATTCCTCCCTGTTCCACAGTACATACAGTATACAGGTATCTGTGTAGGAGATCTAAACGATGCCCAGCCCATGCCACCTCCTCTACTGTGGTCTTAATCTAGGTATGAGTGTAGGACTCCTACTATTCTGGCCTAGATTTCACTTGGCTGTTCTACTGTAGCCTCGAGCTAACGAGCAGCAGCAAAGCCCTCTGCAGGAGGGTCATGCTGAAATATTAAATCCACGTCCTGTGTCCCAGAGCTGCACACTGACCCATCTGGCCACTGGCACAGCAAGAGCATGTCAACCACAGGGACGGAGCTCCAAAGACAGCATAAGGAAAGGAAAAAGATGCAGTGACCTTGTGATTTTTTAAAAAGGTTACTAGTCACACCAAGTGATTTTCATAGAGATTCCAGGACTTAAATTCCTATAGGAGACGAAAGACAATAGAGACACAGAGAAGAAAAGTTCAATAGTACGTTAGTTGTTAAAATAAAAAGTACATAAATAAATGACTATGAAACATTAATTGGTACTGCCGGTTGTCTAAAAGGAATTAAGGTTTTTTCCCCATTTTAGCTGTGAACAAAAACGGTTCAGGAAAGGCTACCTGAAATGAAATATAAAAGAAATGCTAAAGAGTGGGGGGAATAAAGACCTATGGTGTATGACGCAGAATGATCTTTAGACACATCATAGATACAGAAGGACTGCATAAAACATCATTTTGGCATCTCTTATGTGCCTTCCTTTCATTTGAAGCCGGTGCCCAGACATTGCAGAGTAACACTGCCTGTTACAAAAAGCATTTCTCGACAAAAGATCAAGACACCCAGACACATCTCATTATACAGACTTTAGCACCGTCGTAAGCTAAGTAACTCTTAACAATTGCCTAATGTTTTTTGTTTCCATTATGCATGCACATTGCGGTTCACTTCCCAGAGTGCCATAGTGGGCTACCACATAGGAGACACAGAATAACGCTTCCATGTACAATAACAACACATTGATCTTTATACTGCTAACAAGCTATATACAGCTATCAATAAAGTTTACAGCTTTATTCCCACTATCGATCTTTTGGCTAGCTAATTATACAGTATGTAGCAACTTCCATGCTAGGCAGTTTTTGCATGTCTCTATAGGATATAATCGTATTTCTTGGCCAATACTAACACATACAGTATCAAATCCATATATCCTCCTTCTACCCTTACAGTATGTTGAATCAGTGAGATTTGCAAAGCAAGACTGAGATGAACTGTTGATGACTCCGTGTAGATTTCCCATCATTTGTGCCACACCCATTTGTATTAATGCGTAATTAAAGGCAATCTGTTTGGACGCACCCCTCTAATTTAATTATACAGACACTGTGATTTCCACTGATTCTGTTCACATGGACACGAGACAGGCAGCTGGTTTACACTAGGCAACCTTCAGTTGAACTTTCAATGGCATATGTACTGTACGGTATGTTGGAAAAAAATGGCACATGTTCAAATGTAGCAGCAACCTGAGTTTAACAGGAAGTGAAAATAATATTAATCCAAATTGAGTGTTTTCTTCCCGACAAGTCAAGAACTGACCAAACCCCCAACTCTATACATTTAGTTGATGCCAAAAGAAATTCAAAGCTACAAATAATTAACACAACAATAGCAATAAAAAACTACGAGTTTCATGTTTTGAAATTTTAATTTGATTTTGTTAGAAACAACCTATAGTCTTCAGAATGAAGTATCGGGGATAAAATGGGTCAGAGGTTTAATCTGCAATCTCAGACTACTAAGTGCCACCACAGCTGATGCCAGACCTTTTATAGCTGTAGCTGAGGCACAGCTGGGCGAAAACATCCCCGAGGCAACTGCTCAGTGTCTGCCAGACTATGCAGAAAGTCATCAGTGGCCAAAAAAAATATCCTGGCCTCCAGCTGTTTACTCCAAACCCAATAAAATCCCAAAGCTGAAACCATGCGATAAAGCCGAACGCATCCATCATTAGTTTTTGGATTAAAATCACATGTAGGAGTCTCGATTTAAATAAATAAATAAATAAATAAATAAATAAAACATGCCTAGAAGTGAGTATCTATTACTATTATACATTCTATTAATGCTAGAACCATACTTGTTCCCAAAAAAAAAAAAAAAAAAGTTTTGGTGTATACTTATATTTATATAATAAAACTGTAAAGTTTGCATGTTTGTAGATTGAAGAAACAGTATGTGAAAAAAAAATAGAGGGGACGTAAGATGAGTTAGAGCACACAAGATGTTTTCGGAATTTCCGCATAAAAACGGATTTTAATTGGGTTTTCACAGGTGCATTTAGATGAGCCTGATGAAACATATACTGTAAGCTTTATTTCATCGAGATCGGCCAATGAGAAGAGAAGATGTGCTTCTTTGAAATTTATATGGAAAACGCCGTTATATCATAAAAAACGACCCTGAAAAATCATTACTTCATCTCAGAATTCAACAGATGTACATTTTTTTAAATTGCACATATAACACATCTAAGTTTTATTATAAATCTATGGGTGTCGTGTGACTTCTTCCATGCACACAGTTCAGCCATGACATTAAAACCACCTGCCTAGTATTGCACAATTCCTAACGTGCCTTTAAAACAGCTTTGATCCCCCCAAAAATTTTTCATTTTGAGGTTCAGTAAATTACTATTCATACATTATAGATAAACCCTTGGTGTACAGTAGTTCAGTACACAAAACTACAATCATGCTGACTTGACAGTTTCCCAGAAGATCATCAACATCCTCAACAAGGAGATTAAAACACAGAATGTCGTGACTGAAAGGGCTGACTGTTTGCAGAGTGCTGTATCGAAGCATATTTGTGGAAATGACTCTAATGGAAAAATGTGGTAGGGAAAGGTACACAAGCAACAGGGTTCATTAGAGTCTAAAGTAGATTGCCAAGCAAAGCTGATTCAAGAGCTTGGGAGAGCTTTATAAGCAGTGGAATGAGGCTGCAGCACAAGCATCAAGAGCCATCATGTACAGACATCTACAGGAAATGGACTGCTAATTGTGATGGGAGTTGGTAACCAGTCCAAAATCGATCATACTGTAGGTTTGAGGAAATTGATCAAAGATCAGTGAATAATCTGTTTAACTGCACAGTACAATGCTTCTTGTCCTTGTTGTATTTCCCACCACTACTGACTATACAGTACACTCATATAGGAATAGTCAACAGTGGTGGAAAACACAAAAAACCTTTACAAATATTTTACATTTATGGTATTTGGGAGACGTCTTCATCCAGAGCGACTTACATTTTTATCTCATTATACATCTGAGCAGTTGAGGGTTACAGGCCCAACAGTGGCAACTTGGTGGTCATGGGGGTCTTGAATCTGGGAGCTTCCGAATCATAGTCCAGTGCCTTAACCACTGAGCTACTCCTGATCTTTCGCACTGTACACAGATACACACACTAATGGCAATTTGGGAACGCCAATTAAACTTAGAAAGCCAAGCCTAATCTGCATGTTTTAGGACTATGGGAAAAACTGGAGCACCTGGAGGAAACCCACTACACATGGGGAGAAGATGCAAACACCTTGCACACTGACCCGAATTGGGAATCAAACCCGGACCCTGAAGGTGCAAGGTGACCATCATTAAGACACTAGGCCACCGCCCTGACCAGATTTTCTTTTATTGGTAGTTTAAATGTACACTATATCTTTTCCTTAAATCTAAATATCTGAGAGCGATAGGAATTTTCTAGGAAAATTGTATAACAGATCACCTTGAGATATATCACCCACCATTTTACACAAATGTGCTGTGAGAATTAGAATGCTAATTAGCATTATATGCATGCACATTCCTCAGATGTTTTTGAGAGCCCTTTAAGAAATAAAATCGATTGCCATTTTTCATAATCAGTCATTTGTAATTCATTGGAAATTGATCATCATCTAGTATCAAGCCACTCTATCAAAACATCAGAAGCACCATACCTAGATTAAGGAGAAAAACAACTAGACTGATGCTCAATTGTCCATAGTCCTCTATTCAGATGAAAGTAAATTGTGCGCTGAAATCAAGGCCTCAGCATCTGATGAAGAGTCAAGAGGCACAGAATCCAAATCGTGATGCTTTCTGGTGCCATATCATCAATGCCTTGAAATTTTAGAGCACTTCATGTTTCCGTCTGCTGACAAGCTTCATGGAGATGCTGGTTTCCTTTTCCTTTCCCACCTGACCACAGAGGCAAAATACCATTAACTGGTTTGCTGACCATGATATTACTATGCTTGTTTGGCCAGCCAACTCAATGCCTCAGCAGGGCCACAGGCTGATCACCTCCATGCCTTGCCACAGTGATGCAGTAAATCATGCTAAAGGAGGCCTGACCAAGTATCAAGTGCATAAATGAACAGTTTGACATTTCTGTATGGTAAATCTTTTTCTTTCTTTGTTGATTAATCTTAGGAAATATTCTAAAATTCTAATATTTTGCGATACTGGATGTTTTATTTTGATGCAAAATGTAAACTAAAGAATGGCTCGAAATATGTCACTTTACATGTAATGAATCATATAATAATGAAATGTTTTTGATGGTACATTATATTATCAATAATCAAAAACAAATCCCTATGTCCCGATATCTATGCATAAGACCTGCAATTCTAAATCAGTTCACCAAAACATCTATGAGTGTGACTGCGTTCATTAAAAGGAAAATAATTTTCATTTATTATAAGCAATGGCATTTAAAATGTACATAAAAGGCATGGATAGACTTAGTGTGTGTGTGTGTATATGTGTGTGTGTGATCTGAGATAGAGAGAGAGAGAGAGAGAGAGTGAAAGAGATTGTCTGGTGTGGTAATGAGGACCTTAAGGCTATGATTACGGCTTATCTGTCCATTATTCCTTGAGGTAGTACAGGTCTATATTCTGCTAAAACCATACACTCTGTTCTCTCCTTCCCCTTTGGCCAAGAAGAGATTTTCATATAGTTTCCCACACTGGAAATATGCAGTGATCAATCCAGAGTATTCTCAAAGTTATTGGTAAAGGATAAAGTTTGGTCTGTTAACCGGCAAATTTACCAACTCACGTGGTCTCCACAAAGACTAAGGAATCATTAAGAGAAAAACAAACGAAGAATTATGGGAACTAAGTGCTAATGTACTGCATGATGAACAAAAAAAAAAAAATCATATAATTTGAGTACATTGTCTTTATTCATTATGATTTGACAAACTTTTAAACACAGAGTATCAAACACTAGCCAGAGTTTGTACAAATTTTGAGCAAATTCCTTTTTGAGCAAATTTTGAGCAAACCGTTGAAAAATGTCTGATTTTCAGTTACACATGAAAAATATTGATATCTTTATAATAAAAAAAATATGATCAATTGCATTATGTAGTAGTAACCATGAAATAAGAACAGTGAACTAACAATAAAACGATGTTAGGCTCTACCGCACATGGGAACGTCATACTAAAATGTCTGTAGTGATGGGGTTTAGTACCACCATGTAACTGTGAATCAGAGGCACAGACTCTCTCAGCGCTTTATTAGCTCATTAGTACTTAATTTCAGTAATAAGCACATTTGCATACAAGAGGCACCTTGAAGCGCTGACTGGGATGTGGAGTATTACTGGGCAGGTGAACTACTGCATTCCAGCACGCTTGGATGTCATTGAGTGTTTTATGCACTTATTACACAATTTCAGATCACATGCATATACTGTATATTTCTTTTTTTTTTTCATGTGTTGGTATCCAGCTTTTATTTGTCTTTGTTTTTCCTTTACATCTCATAAGGATTTGCTAATTTATTCAGAATGGGAGCAAATATACTTGCTTTAATTAAAGCTGACGACTCCGTATCCCAGTGACTGCATATATCAGGAAGTGTTTCATATAAATAAGGAGCTTGCGTCTACAGACGAAGCTGATTCATCATTTGCGTTCAAATCGCAATAATTGTTTTGATGACGTACAACAGGTTCTGATTCACACACACATTCATCTTTGGCATTTTCAGTCCTCTCTCATATGCAGCTTTGACGAACTGTGTTCAGCATAAAGTATTTCTCAGGTCATTACAGCCCACTGCAGGTTTTGCCTTAAGTAAGTCTTTGGCTAATATGTTCCACATTTAATAAGGAAATGCTATTTTAGGTTCTGACATTTATGAGATTATGAGATAATTAGGTGTTAGTGGCACAACCATTACACGCTTATTTAAACATATGAATGAAATGATGTTGCTTGGACATGCAGCAGTGCTGCCAAGGTATAAAACTCGCCGTCTGCTCAGACGTCTGGCCGTTCATGTGCAAGACATCAGCATTACAGGCTACTGTTTCATCATCTGACCGAGAAAACAAGCCCGAGGGACGGCCCCGGTGTTTAGTAGCTACGCACCGCACTCTGGCATAGATCATGTCTCAGTTCTCTGAATAAGCCTGTCATCACAGCAATGCAGATGTTGCTTCATCTGACAGCTGAGGGAATTAAGGCTGTAAATACAATGACATTGCTTAAAGTATGACCTTCTCAATAATGGCACTGCTTTGTCTCACATACTGACAGCCCTCCTAATGTAATTTATTGGCTTTTGATTAAACCTGTTATGCAAATGCTTTGTTGCATTTATTACTTATCTGGGGAAATTAAAAACCAAAGGGCAGAAAGATCTATGCCACTGGGATGTAAAAACAAGGTGACCCTCTCAGTGCAATAAAAAAACGAGTACATCCGAAATTCATTTAAAAAAATTCCTTACGATATAAGCAGTAAAGGGAATTATAAGGAAATACATACGAGCCTTTGGTGGGTAAATACTGCAGTAATTCATATTTTTCTTCTGTATGAAATAAGCGTCTGGAGGCAGTGTTATGATCTGGGATTCAGGTCTAGGCTCAGCAACGTTATGTGACAATAAATAAGCTATAAAAATCAGTTGATGACCTGAATGTACTGAATGACCAGGTTATCACATCAGAGGAGTTTTTCCTTCCTGATGTCACAGGAATATACTGTATGATCACTCTATCATCAACACATAATACATAATGCTGAATATTACAGAATAGTCTTAAACACCGAAGGCTTCTTTTCTTCTATTAAAAAACAAATATAATTATGCAAATATTGTTTACACTACTCTCAGAAGCCACAAAATTACAACAACAAAAAAATGTCTAACTGTTTGTCAGTTCACATCGCTAATGCGCAATGCTTATGACTGATGCACTGGTGACAAATCGAATAAAAATGAGCTGTGATGGATTTGTTAACATTCACCAAGATGCCACTGCTCTTGGCAGCAGGCGGTGTTTGTCTTGTTCAGTGATCTGGTTATAATTAAAACTGGATATACAACAGCATTCCGCACTTCTAAGAACACACTCTAAGTGGTTGATGATAAAGTATATTTAATTAGCTTCGCATGATGTGTGCCTTAGAAATTGTAATAATATGTACAGAGAACGGACAATACTGTATGTGTTCCACCATAATATAGACGTATAAAATAACTATGGGTCAAGTAATTCAGGTTTCTTAATATTACAGAATAAAGCAGCCCTCGGGTGTTGCATGGGAAAGGATGTGAAGAGGTAGAGGAAGGCAACCTTTGTCCTTCTAGACCGGTTGCTGTTGAGAGAAATCAAATGGAGAACATACTGTAATGTTTTTGCCTGTTGGACCACATCTACATTAAAGCCATAAAAAAAGGCCTTTTTTTTCTCCACCCCTATGCAATGTGTTTGGACACCTGTCCATCGCACCCATATGTGGGCCTTTCCTAAACTGCTTTCATATAGTTAGAAGCACACACATCTTTAATACTGTACTGTATGTCATCCTGTATTCTGCGCTGAGATTTCCTTTCACTGAAATTAAGAGGCTTATACCTTTTCTGGCATAACAACACGTCTGAACCCTGGGGATGAACTTGAACATCAACTGCTCCTCAGTCCTGTGACCTCAGTAATGCTCGGGTCTAAACAAGCACAAGTCCTCAAAATCTTGCAGAAAGACTTTCAATTAGCAAAGAGACCCAAAAATGGAATGGAATGGGATGTGGATGTGACGGGTCAGATGACCACAAACATTTAGCCACGTAGATTTCCCAAACTGCACTGTAATCATCTTGTTTTTCGCAAGAGACGCAATTTGCTGGTACGGAAGATGGAAATATGTTTTATCTCACGAGGCTTTCTTTCAAAATAGACTGGAGTTGCTCTTACAGATAGACTGCGTGTAAGCAGGTCTGCTCAACAGTGACGTAAATAAGTCTAATTTCAAGTGTTTTATTACTGATTTCTTTTTTAAATGTGCCATCCAGGAAAATACAAATATATCACGGAGCAGAAGAACACTTAGTTTCAATGGATGATGAATAACATTTTCTAAACCAGGTGATTTGGTCTTATCTGCTGGGGAGTTCATTTTATCTACAGTTTTTTTTTCTTTATGCTAAAAACCTATAAATTGAGCTACCTGCCAAAACAGAGCTTGTATAATCCACATTGAAAGAGGCCGGCTGGTGCAGACATAGTTTTTCCATGGCCTGATTTGTTTAGCCGAACCTTTGGAGCAGGACTGGAGTTGTGTGTCGACCTACATTCCCTCAGACCAGACTCTAGTCTCAACCTAAACACCAGAGCCATTCTGTCTTAGAAATCTAAACAATCATCTGCGCTTACAGATAGCGAGACACAGGATCAGCCGTAATCAGGGCCATGCATTATGACTCTGTGATTTTGATCCAAAACAGTCTCTGACATTACTTGCTTTGGAAAGGTTTTAAATCAGCACAGCGTCTGGATTCCACAACAGGTTAATCATGTGATTCATTTCTTTTCAGTCCTCTATACACTACAGACTTCAGTTTTCATGAGTATATAGGATGATATATCCAGAACATTTTAGTCAGGAAATTGCACCTTAATGCTTTAACGCTATCTTCACTATGACGTTCATCACGCTGACTGATCGCATACTTGACAGCTGGCTTGCTAAAGCTTCATCATTCTGGTCGAAAGGAGATGACTTCTGCAAACACAATCTTTACAATCTAATCCCAGAATCCTCAATAACACCTAAAAATAAAAAAAAAGGTTTATCACATTTTGCTGAAAAGGAAATACACCAGGGTACGCATTCAGTCTTCAGGAGAAAATACTGTGAAGACTCCGGCTTGAAAATTCTATTAGAGATTGTGTCAAGCTTGGTAAGAGATGGCTCCATTTATATCTACCTGGATGGTTCTCTCTGTAGGTTAAAAACACTACACACAGAACATGTCCATGTCTCCAGATGAGACAGTGGATCCTGGAAGCTCTTTCTCACATCACATCTTCTCACATTTTCTACAAAAATCTATAGCTAATAATGCATGCATTTAAAACAATTCTTTGTTTAACGAAGAAAAATATATAATTGTAGACTTCCATAAGGAGAAATTAATTTACTATAAGGAGAGGTCCAATTAGAGAGCTTGGAAGCCAGCGGTGACTATTGTATTTATTCCCATTTTCACGGCCATGGTAGGACCCCCGGTCAACATTCACACATTAGGGGCAATTTGTGAACGCCAATTAGCTCAACCTGCATGTTTTTGGACTGTGGGAGGAAACCCACCAAAGCACGGGGAGAACATGCAAACTCCATGCACCCAGGCCCGGTGCGGCAATTGAAAGTTGCAAGGCGACAGAGCTCACCACTAAGCCGCCATGCCACCAGCATAAATAAAATGTAACTTTTTTCATGTATGTTCCTCCTCTACTTATCCCCTAGACCACTTATTCTCCACATAAGGCCTGGAGCCTATCACAGACCTACAGTATCAAGGATACATTGCTAACTACTACACCGCCTTGCTACTATTAAATAGATGAAAATGATGTGTAAATGAAAACATTGAAATCGGTGGCAAATTGCTGTGGTATAAGAGAAGTAAAACACCTTGTGCTGTTATAGGATAATATCAAAATCAAAGTATATTATTTGTGCATAACAACATATGCTTTCATAAATGATCTTTTTATTTAAGACAGCTACAACACATATAGTACCAGTCAGAAATTTGGACTTACCAGTCATAAGTTTTTTTTGTTTTGTTTTTTCAAAATGATGAAAGAACACATATGGCACATATTAGGTAATTACTGTAAGAACAATGACGACAACAACAGTCAGTTGTTATTTTAAGACACGACGGTCTGGAATAGTTCTTGCAAGAACAGTATCGCCAAGTGCATTTGCAAAACCCACCAAGCACCATGATGAAACTGGCTCTCATGAAGACCATTCCAGGAAAGAAAGACCAAAACTTACCTCTGCTGCAGAGGAATAGTCCATTTAGAGTTACCAGCCTCAGAAATCACCAATTAACAAACAGCACCTCAGATCAGAGCCGTTATACAGGCTTTACAGAGCATAAATAGCAGAAACATCTCAATATCAACTGTTTAAAGATTAGCGCATATTTTAGATGCCCACCATGGAATTAGAAGGTGTGTCCAAACATTTTACTAGCAGTGTACGTACTGACAGAACAAACCTATCAATAAACAATATAGACTTGTGTATCATGTGCAATCATCATTAATCTTCTGAAAACATTTATTCAATGCCTTAAGTGTTGAAGAGGCGCAGTAATCAATGGTAAACAAGTCATCTAATTAATTATTCATAGCATTCTGTTCTACCGCTAGCTTGCACGCCAGGTTGCATCCATGGAAACATTAATGAGTACATCTAAAACTGTAATTATAGCTCATTCTAAAGCCTTCGATAGTACCCTGAGGATTACCACATGGAGTGCAGAAATGATGTAAAAGAATAAGACCTTATTTTTAGGTCATTATAAAAATTAAAAAAAAATTAGAAGCCTACAAGATACATGCCCTAACACAAGTCAACTGGTGGCTCAAAAATAACAATAAAAAAAATGTAGTGCTAATTAAAATTACATGTCTATATAACACACTGCACAAGATGCTGCATGTTTTTCACTTATTAAAGAGAAACGTCATTTTACATCATTTTATATTTGTCTATTCATGTAAAATGATGTAAAATGTATTCATGTCAATCTTTCTCCCTGCTTTTGTGTAAAGTGGCCTGGCACAAAATATTTCTGCCAACTGCAATAAAGTAACCTCCATTTAACTTCTCTTAATTAAAAGATTTTAACTAGTGGCTCCCCAGGGCTCAACAGGCCGTTACTTAAAGTCACAACGTGTATCCACTGGCTGTTCATATTAAAGTGTATGATATTCCATACCCTCCATGACTCTGATGTACTGGCCTTTTATTTAGCAGAAGAACCGCAGGGAATCCTGTTGTTATCACATCAATTCAAACTACAGGCTTTAGTGAGCTACAATACTGTAACTCCTAAAATAACCAGAAAATATTTATTTTCACAATTGGTCTCATTTATGAAGCTAACCCTTACACAAAGAAAATATATTTCTCTTTATATCAACTGTCAATATATTAAATGATTTAGTTTTCTGATCTAAAAATATATTCACAATATACAGAATAATATATCGTATTAATATATTACAATATATTGAAAAATACATAAGGAATTGCCGCTTTTCATATATTGAGAAATATAATTGAAATGTATATCTTAATGTATGTAATTTTATATTCAACAGTATACTTCATAATATATTGAATTTAATTAAATATAACTATTTCTTTATATATTTTTTACAATATGCTTATATGTTAATGTAGCTTGAACTTTATATGCATTACCCATAGATAAATTCTGTTGCTTAGAATGATCTTTTTCTAATCTCATGAGACTGAATTGAGCTTTCTCATTTCAAGCTTGACTTTGTCTTTTCTATTTCCCCTAAATTTGACTTAAGAGAAACAAAGAGACACAACTGAGATACAGCACAAGACTTACAGTACTTAAATGTTTGAGAAAGCTGAGATGTACATGAGAAACTGAACTGCATTTGTAGTAGAAGCAAATGAGCCATATATAAGACCATAATGAGAGTAAAGTTAGATATAAATGAGATGCTTGAAACACAAAAGGGAAATATTACAGTTTTATTGAACATATCAAAAATCAGCAATTAAGAGAATACAGTGTTGAGCCACAACTCCTGAAGGCTACCTTAAATACCTCTACTTAATTAACTTTAAATGTGATCATTATCATATACACTATGGGAAATATACTGTATATCGTTGTGTATATTATAAGATGCTTTTTTTTATTACATTTAGAACTTTCAGCAAATGCCCTTAATCAAAAGTGATTGGTGAAATTAGGACAGTGACTAAAAATACCATTGAGGAAATTCAGTGAAAACAAGTATTTTTATATTGTTAACATAAATCAAACAATAAAAGAAACATTAAAAAAACAACATGCACATGAATTAGGAAAAGTAAAACAAATTCTTTATCATTTATTAATGACAAAAGAAATGTGGGTGTGTAAATAGAAGATGGGCTAGCCAAATGCCTCGGGTTGTTGGAATTACAATAATAATTGTTGGTATTATTATAATATTTTTTTTTATCAGTTCATATTTTTCATGGCTAGGGCTGTAGCCACTAAGGCCATTGAGGCTCTGGGTTGCTGCTCATAGGGTAGGGGGTTTGAGTCCCACCACCAGTTTGCAACAGTTTATCAGCCTTTGTCAAGACCCTTAACCCTACACACGATATAACCAGTGGTGTAGGTTGCAAGTCTGGTCAAAAAATGGGAGGTGAAGGGCGCATGAAGGGCACACGAAGACCTGTGCCAGATCTTTTGGATTAAATGACCTGATGTGGTGACCCCTAGGATAAAAGAGCTGGTGAACTTTTATGTAATTTTGGTGCTTATTTTGCACTTATGGGTGATCAACACACTAGTACAACTACAAGTTGTTTTTAGTTATGCTCACACCAAAATTTAGACATAGCTTAAATACAAAATTGATGAATGAGGTCTACTGTATCTATAGTATTATTTTTACTTAAAAATGCTGATTATACCTCTGCAATAAAATCACCTTGAATGCAGCAGGAAGGATTTGTAAATGAAAGTCCACCTGTTGGAAGATTTTCACACTATGAGGTTCGTGTAACTTATATTATTCTCACTGTGGCTTCAAAGAATGAGTGACAATACTGTAATGAGAAATCTGCTCGGGCACTGGAGTGTATAAACAGCACGTTTGAAGCACAAGACTTGTGTCTGCCTGCAGTCATTGAAACGGCCAGGTTTCACTGTACCCTGTATTAATCTGCCACTATTTATAGATAGCTAGGTCACCAGTGGAATACAAAAATATGGGCAAAGTAGGTTACCTGAAAAGAGAAAGAGGAATTCGTACACTTCTATGCATATATATGTTCGTGTGTGTAGTAAATTTGAATTAATAGTGGTTAAAGGTGAAAACAGATTAAAAAGTGTCTATCATATAAGATGTTTCACCAAACCATTTAAAAAGGTTCCTCCTACTTTGACACAAATAAGCTCTATATACTGTACGGATTAAAACTTGCTGTATAACCCTTTGTTTGCTTTTGGTTTTTCTATGTACACTACCAACACATAGTTATGTATAGTTATGTATATTAAAAAAACACAGACACAATTAAACCGTAAAATGTTGTATTAAACCGTAAACCTGTCACTTTGCCTGGTATATACAGTATGGAATCAAACATGAGCAAATAATATCTGGTATATACAAATATAAATACAGTGATTTATAGGTAGTTATTTACTATACAGGCTTTTTCTTTTTGTTTATACAGGGTTTTTTTTTGTATTGTAGTTTTTTTGTTGTTGTTGTATTGTAGCTTTTTTTTTTTAAGGCCAGCTATTCTAGTCTAAAACCCACTGAAGCAGACATTTTGCAAACAAAACAGCCTATGTAAATGGGAAGGTTTTACTTGCAAGCAATGCTGGCATGAAGAGTGTGAGCATGAAGCTCATGGGACAAATTATGAGCAAGCAGTGCTTTAAATTAGGCTACTGTTTTATTTATGTTTTGTGTATAGAACCAATTAAATTGGTTAGAAAATATCATTGGCAGATATAAACAACAATAATAACGGCTGTATCCATATTAATAAAAATCTGTGCAGGTCTCAAGATGATACCAATTATAAGCTGCAACGACGTACGTAATTCACAAGCAGAATTATGTTTATGAAATGAAGATTAAAGGGGATTGTTTGAAGCAGTTAAAAGTGATTACTTTAGTTAATCTCTCTTGTTTGCAAATAGGCTGTAGATAAAACCACTGGCTAGTCTTCTACTAAACGTGTAATATCGTTGCATTATATGAAAGTAGCAGTAATGCTCCCCGCTGTGTTGGAAGAAATGAAATAAATAAAGTTCCCGACATCCTAAACCCTTGGGACATGGGAACTTAGCAATAAATGTCAAATCTTTTAAATTAAACAGTATTTATGTAATGTGTTTTAAAGAATGCTTAATTATTAAGTATGCATCCTTATAAAATTGAGCATGTATAGTACTTTTAAATGCATATGTATTTAGAATAATTATTCTTTAGTATTTGGACATATTTTGGTATTTGTACTTCCATGTGTCTATGCTTAATGTAATATGATTGTAAGACCAGTGACTCGTTAATTAATGACGAGTTGATTAATCCATTGGTTGAATTAGTTAAACATTAGTTAGCTACAGCTGCATTGATCAATTTGCATAGCTGATGAAGTTGTTGCTTCATGTTTCACAGGTTGATAGTTGAATCCTGAGCTCTGGTTACTGCTGGAAAGTTTCACAAATCCTTCTGAGCCTGTGTGGGTTTCCTAAAAACATGCAACTTAATAGCTTGACTAATGGTCTGACTTGTGAGACTACTGTGACTTTTACCAGAACAAATGTGCTGCTCAAGATCTGTTACAGAATAAATTAAGCGCTCCGGTATGACACTGATGCTCAAATTGACATAAAGCGATACTAAACAAATCTTAGTGCTTAGTACTTTCATGGGTCTCTACTATAGGTATGAGTTCATTTGTAAATGTGGCTAGTTAATATATTCATATATATATATATATATTAATGTTATATACAATTATATAAATGGATGTGTAAAATTATATAAACTTTTGCTAAAATTGAGAAAATAATGTTACATATGTAGGCATGTTCAAACAATAATATCTATGTGAGCCAGAGACAAAACCAACAAGAATGTATTTTCACACCAATCAGCGACAACATTAAAACCACCTACTGTAGGTTTTAGGTTCCCCTTGTGCCACCTGGGCAGCTCCACAAGACGTATGTAGGCCTTAGGCTCTTTGCGTGCTGGGCCCGGTGTGCGGCAGGCTGTGGTGCACTGGGTGTTCTGGTGCCTTTTCATGGCCAACACAGACTATTTCCAGTGATTTAAGTGCCAGAATAGCTGGTTTGAGTACTTCTGTAACTGGTGATCCCCTGGGATTTTCACACAGACCAGTTTTAAAAGTTAATTCTTAATGTCATGTTGATGAGAGAGCTCATGGGAAATTGTCAGACATGATATACCCGTCTTCATCCATGACAATGGTGTTTGTTTGTGTGGCCTTCCCAGTTCCACAATCTAAAATGAAGTAGAATGGGAGATTCACAGCATGAAATGATTCTCTTGTAATCCATGCTATATGTAATCGAGGCCGCTTCAAGAGTGAAAAAAGGCATTATCCAATAGTAGTATTGCAATTGTTGCTTCAGTGACTTTCTGCTCTATCAATGATAATAAGCCAGTTCATCAATAAGACAGTTTCTCATCTGTTTCAACTTTAAAGCCATACAGACATACACAGTAGAAATAAAAGAGTTCAATGCATAAGGTAGCAAGAAATAAAACAAGTGTTCCTTATACTGCAGGAGAGTAAATGACAATTGAGGAAACGTATTAGGTTATAAGTTACTGCAAAACACTCCCACAATTCACTATTTCAGGTATGGACAGTACTTGTACTGTATGATGAGTAATCTAAGGACAAATCTGTTTTTGTATACAGGAAAAGTGTCATTACAGATATGGTAAGGTTTAGATGTTTATAATTTTTTTTTTATGTTTCCAGGATGTAGGTCTCTACTATTTGTAGTCTCAATAAATGTCACTTTTAAAAACCATATTAACATTAACAAAAAGACTAAAAGAGGATGATGAAGGGCTGACACTGATAGCATTTATAATAATGTAAGTGATCATCTAATGTGGATGTTCCCTAATATACAAAAAAAACTACTGTGTAAGCTACTATAAAGTATTTTATGTTGTTCATCACTTAATAAAAATGCAATGTTGGCAAGTTGCGGTGCTAGAAAAGTTATAAAATACCCCAGGATGTGCTGTTATTAGTATATGAGCCCTGCTCGTTATTATTTTCCTGGAGTATTCACAGCAAGTATGGTGTTGGTCTGCCATGTTTAATTCCTAACTTCATTTTACACTTACACGCAAGGAATCATGATACCTGCACTTGTGTCGAATTTAGTGTAGTGTAGTGTAGTGTTTGTGATCTAGTTCCTTTTTAAGCTGTTATCAATATTATAATTTCAAATGATAACCTGTAATTCTCATAACATCTCCTGTTATAATAAAGCATCTACATGTAAAGCCACACTTTCAAGATATGAGATGCTTAAATCACTACTCCTGTAGTTACTTTTAATATGAAGCCAATTGTTTTTCTCATCTCTACACTATACCTAAGATTAATGCATTTCCTTTCTTTCAATGTGAGGAAACATTAGGATGAATATACATCTAGTTTGCATTTACTGCACCCACTACTAATGTACAGTTTTCCCGGGTAAGTACTGCAATATTTGTTATATTCTAGTCAGTCATTCTAAATGACAGCAGGGCTGTCACTGATATCTCCATATTCATGCCATCATCATTTATTCATTCTGTGCCGGCAAGTGTAATCAGCACACAGAGACTATTTATCAACAGTGCAGGCCATGGAGATGGGGTCTGGGTCTTAAGACTGATAGCCAGGGGGCATCTAAATCACTCCAGAATGTTAATGTTTAAATTTGTATGAATGTGTGTGAAGTCCATAAAGGTAATATAATGCTGCAATATTTATTTACTGTTTTCTACCTTTTAAATGTAACGTGTATTCCTCTTCATTCCTGACATCTATATCCATTTCAAAAGTAGACACAATACACAATATGCGCTGAGTAATGTCCTAATTATGAACTTTATCTGACAGTTTCATCACAACAGCCATCTGATACAGTCAAATTCCACAGATAGAGACTCAGGTGAAATATAAACCAATATAGTTTATATTATACAGTATACGGCATAGCTTAACCTTTCCTTTTATTTCAGTGCCACCTAGTGGAGAAACTTTTTTGTGGATACCACAGCTGTGTACTGTCTACTGTTCCCCATATGATAGAATGTGGACTGTGTGTGTGTGTGTGTGTGTGTGTGTGTGTGTGTGTGTGTGTGTGTGTGTGTGTGTGTGTGTGTGTGTGTGTGTGTGTGTGTGTGTGTGTGTGTGAGTGAATGCATGCATGTGCAAGGTGCCCTGTGATGGTGCATCCCATTCAGATATATTACTTGCAATATCATAGTAATATTCCGCTAAATCATACTTAATGTCATGTAATAAATTAATCATTAATACTTTGCTATGATTTGTCACGATACATGACCTTATATCCAGGAAGTCTGTAATGCATGGAGATACAGCGCCCCCATCTGGTGTGTTCAGTGCATAATGATGCTGTACTGTGAGCCATATACAGTAGACCTAAATGTCAAATCAAAATTAGACTAAACCATTCTGGTTGCATATAATCGGTCTGTGTCTGCACCCTTGAGCAAGGCTCTTAATTCTTCCTAACCTGGGTGGTGGTGCTGTGCAACAATTAATATGCAGCAAATAGTTTTTCCTTTGATTACGTGTATTAATAAAGTATTATATGGTGACAAATGAAAATAGAAAAATACAAATACAGTTACAGACTCAATCCAAAACACTAAACTGCATGTATCTGATTACATAATCTGTTTTAAACTATAGGAGTTATACAATAAAATTTTATATTACAAATACATTGGCAGTAATAGGTTTCTGAGAGTCTGCTGTTTCTTTTGTTTTATTACAGGTTAATCACTATTATTGCCACAAAAAAAATTATGATATAGAAGTCTATTCAATAAGGAAACCCACATTTTTGTGGAATATATTTTTAGTGCTTTGATCTGTCTGAGGTCTTACTGCCACTTGGAAAAGACCGTATCATATAAATATATTATGTAATGCAGTTACCTGTGATCTTTGCCGGTTAGATTGGATCTACAATACTGCTGAAAAGTTTGGGATCACTTGCAAATTTCTTTGTTTTTGTTTAGTTATTTACGTATTTTCTACATTCTGAAAACAAGACTGGGGATTTCAAAACTATAAATTACCATATATGGAATTAGATACAGTAATTATGTAACAACAACAGTCATGAGTAGCAGATACACATCTCAACATTAACTGTTCAAAGGAGGTTATTGCACATTTCAGACGGCTTTAGCATTGCTTTACAATGTAGAAAGAAATATAAATCAGGAATGACAATGGAGTTAGAAAGTGATCCCAAACTTTTGAGCGGTAGTGTATATAAACCCAATACAATAAAGTAATTCAAAGTCAACATTTCACAAACAACTCACTTATACTACTAATATTTATACAAGATCTTTAAATTCTGATCATTTTAAATTAGGCCATTTATGTAATTTAATCTCAACTATTAAATACAGGATACAAAAATCTTACACTGGCAGGGAACATGTAAGTATTCATCCATCCATCCATCCATCTAGGAATCCTTTAGTCCAACTAGGGACCGTGGAGGCCAATGGCGACTATTGTATTTATCCCCATTTTTTCGACTGTGGTAGGACCTGCGGTCAACATTCACACATGCATTCATACACTAAGGGCAATTTGGGAATGGCAGTTAGCCTAACTTCTATGTCTTTGGAATGTTGGAGGAAACCCACCAAGCACAGGGAGAACATGCAAACTCCATGCTGTCTATATGTATTCATACATTATCACAAAAGTGATAAATTCACTTATGAATGCAAGAATCATGTATAGGCTGCAACAGAAAAAAAATAGGTGACCACCTCAAAGTTCATGATTTTCTAATGACAGCCTGTCTTGAGATATTTTATATAGCGTTCAAGTCAAACTGGGACTTGAGATGAAATTTCCCATGAAGGAAGGTGTACATCTGATTGGCATTTACAGAAGACACGGTTATGAGATTCTTCGCCACAGTTAAACATCTGAATTGTGCAAATGTTTGAAAGAAGGCAATACATCCATGAAGGTGGTGCAAAGCTCACTGCAGTCGTTCCCATGAAAAATCAGTGAGTGGAACCGTCGTAGAAGACACAGTTGCAGTATGTTACAGATATGACATCATCAATACCAAATAAATCTACTGCAACACCCAACAATGGACATCCTTCTAAACTAATACCCATTATTTAGAGTGGAGTCGTCTGAATAAACAAAAGCATTATAATTACAAGCAATGTTAGTAATTAGTCAACAAATCTAACAAATAAGAAATGCCACTTTTACAAAATGCAAATTGAAACTAATCACCCCCACAGGCTACTGTATACTCTACAATGAGGCATACTCTTCAATACATGTTTGTTAGAAATACTCTGGTTAAAATCTAAGTCATGGTCTACTGTGGAGATAACAATAACTTTCCAGATGATTACTTGTTATCATTAGTCTTAATAAACATATTACAAACATGTTCCAAGTGACACTTAGACTCCAGAAGCCTCACTCTTATCTTATATATATATAATTTTTTTTATTTTTTATTTGCTTGCCTTGGACCAGACAGCTTTACAATGAATATCCAAACACTAAAAGAAAAGGCTTAATGGCTTCAATTCTTCCCACACTAGACGATATTTCTGTCAGGAAACAAACCAATACTGATAAAATAAGAACAAATGCATTCAGTCTTTTGGTTGAATGCTGACAACAGCACTTGACGCAATGACCCAGCTGCTTTCCAGCCCAGTGTGATTACAGATAGCAGAGGCTTGGAGAAGAGAAAGAGCGCCAACTATATATACATATATACACACACAGAGCAAACATAAACCCCTCATCCTATGTACTTAAAATACTGTCATGCTAATGTAAATAAAAAACGTTTAATGCACTTGATACATTTTGTAATTATATATTTTTCTAAGGTATTATCAATATTGTGACAAGTTTTTAATTCGTTTTCTATTAAACCGAACTGAACCCAAGAAAATCACATTGTGTGATTAAAATTTATAATCTTTTATTTATCTAATGTTAAATGTTAATGTTAAGCTCACTTTAACAGTTATTAATTTTCTAAAGTTTTTAAAGCCCTTTATAAAGTTTTAATAAAGCCCTTATTATGCCAGCAGGATCATGTGATCATGATTTTTTAAATTATATATTATATTTGGTTTAAATGTCTTGGCACACAACTCTAGATTATAGCACCCAAAAACATAATACAGTTGTTCACATCGAAATACAACATCAGATGTTGTATTTCTATAAATACACTTTATTATATATTTTAAATTTTCTACTTTTAATCCTGAAATATCCATTTTTGGGTTATACTATTCTAATATTCATCAGTTCAGTTTTACAATCTGCCTTGAGGAATTTGCCATAAATACAATATATTCACCGCATTCCACATTCCAGCTGTGATATGGCTAATGGATTGTGTCTTGTTCTAACTCATTTAACAAATGGGAAATGCTAAATTTACAACCAGTGTCCAGTAAAATCCCACCCACTGCCATAGTTATTAGAGCTGTCACTCCACACGAAGCCCATACTGGTTTAATTCTCTTAGGCAAGCATACAGGGGAACATTAAAAAGGTCCAAATGATGTCAGCATAAATGTGCATGTAGAGTGTTTTAATTCTTTCAAACGTCTAGAAGGTCTGTCTAGAAATCGGACACCGTTTGTTAAACATGTTATATGCTATGGAAAAGAAATGGAAAGAGAACCGATGTACTCTGCTTGGCCAAAAAAGGTCACCATTTGGATTTAAATAGGCAAATACTTAATTACTGCAGTGATTAATATGTTTCAGCTGGCAGCGAGTCTTTTAACCTGAACTGTTGAAGTGAGTAGCTTCTCATTTCTTATCCGGTGATGGTGGAAGAAATGTTTAAATTATTGTCCGCACCCAAGCAGAGGAGATTACCGTAATGACTGGAATTGTGTGAAGAACTGCTTAACGCATTAAAACCTAGAAGGATAGAGCATAAAGGTTGGACTTTGGGGCAATGGAAAAAAGGTTATGTGGTCTGATGAGTCAACCAGATTGACCCTATTTCAGAGCTATGTGTGTGTCAGGGTAAGAAGGGAAGAGCATGAAGCGATGCATCCATCACGCATAGTAGCCACTGTACAAGCCCCAGGACGCGGTGTTATTTCGCCCAATTAAACCCATGAGAATAAATAAGCTCATTGTTTTGTTTAAAAACAACTTTACTGGTTAATCAATTAGTGTCAGACTGTGAATCATTCTTTGTTACGCAGGTTGTTGGAAAGCCGATCGTTTAAAGGATCTAACTTCTCATTTGAGGAGCCAGATCCAACAGGACTTTCATGTTGGCGACCTCAAAGCAAATAATTACCTCTTTTTACTGGCTGGGCCCATGAGATGATGCGTCTCACCAGACAGCAGTTCAGCAGGACTTTCCTCGAGAGCCGATGGTTCCTGGGAAACTGCCATAGCTCCTCTCTCCACTGGCTCCTCTTACCCGGTGGAGACATGGTCAAGCTCAGGCTGTTGAAATACACTCCCTGTTACCATACAGAAGCAGTGTTGTAGATATATCTTTTTATAGGTCATCACTGTATAAAGAACAGATTCATATTTTTATGGGGGAAAAAACATATACTGTACAGTAAAGGGCATATACTTTTCTAGGCTACAAGTCTCTTCTCTTGGGGAATGTCTGCCCTAACCTAAAAGTGTCTCTCTGCCTTCTACTTTAGTTAAATCATTCAACACCCCAAGAGCTTGCCCTACCTCTGAACGGCTCAAACATAGAAGACCTAGAAAGCTTAGTTTAAAGCAAACTGTTAATCTTTCTTTATTTAATAAATATATGACAAATGCATGAATAAACATGTCTATATTTTATTAATCAGCTTAATTATCAGATTCCTGCAGAATATATACTGTACTTTGTAAGCAAGTACACTATTTAAATATGTCCATGCCAGTGGAATATTAGTATCATTTCATCATAAGCATTATATTGTGCAATACTGTACATTTGACATCATGCAACATGCGTTTAATCTAGGTAGACCATGCCTTACCTCCCGGCTGAATGAGATATGTAGCTTTATCTTCCACTGCTAACAGCACAATCCTCAGTTGTTGTTTTTTTCCTCAACTGTCTGCAAACTCCTTCGCCATTCTTCAAAGTGAATGAAATAAGAGTGACAGTAAAAGTGCAGGAGAAAGAGAGTGCTTCCTTGTGACCAGATCAGCAGCCAATCGCCTTTCCCTCTCTCACTGGAGAAAAGTGCAAGCAGTGCCTCATCACCATCATCATCATCATCATTAGTATCCCAGAGTGTACACTGAGAGAGCAGTGGGATCTATTCATGTCAGTGTCTGTCACCTCTCTTACCTAGTGAAGAATTACACGAACATATAGACTATAAGATCACATGGATGGATATTTATCTCTTTCTTTGCAGTGTACACGTCCACATACACGCACATCAAACGGACTTCATAAATTCTTTTTGCTGATATTTTCACCCTCCATCTTCCCCAAAACACACACACAGGGGCTCACACTCCCCCCTACTGCTTTGCTGCCATAATTAGCAACACTAAGCCCCTACTGTACCTACCCTCCACCCTAATTAAAATCACATAGGCTGTGTAATCTGACCCGGAAAGCCTGAAAGATAAAAAATAAATAATAGATCTATAATATGAGACAGTTATTAATAAGTCAGTTGGAGACTATAGAAATAATTAGGAATAGAAATAAAGTGTACACAGTTTCTTTGGCATGTATCTTTGTGCTGGGGTATAAGGTGCAGGGGTGACCAGACTAGTAGTTTTTAAACCATACAACAACAAAAAAATCCTCTTCAAAAAAAAAAATAATAATAATAATAATAATTCATTCCATGTTCAAATGGAATTCACTTTACTGCATTGTTACACACCTTGGTACTATGACATCCTACTGTACACATATTTGCTCTTTGATAAATCCTGGCAAAATCAATCAATCAATCAATCAATCAATCAATTAATTAATTAATTACTTAATCAATGAGACACAAGCCAGAATCAAATAACTTTTACATGAAGAATAATACCTTTTATCTCCAAACTGATGCTGGTCAACAGCTTGATCAAGGTGAAAAGCCTATAATGCTACAGCACGCTCCCTACCTGTAAGCGCTATCTCCAGCACACAGCATCACAGATTTACTTTGTTCAAAGGGTGACAAATATAAACCCGTCTAATTGAAATTGTGCCGACACTACCACCCACCTCTTTATTTTGAGTAGTTTATTGACCTACACTTAAACGCTGCTCTCATTTACAGTAATCAATACACACCAATTTCAATTCAATGCACACAGACACTCAAACAGAACCATGCACTTGTTTCTGAAGATATGATTCTGTATAACAGACACAAGTACTCACATATCTAAGAATCTGGATGATCTGGATACATTTGGTCCATGCATGAGCGCTGTTGAGAGTCTCACTATTTATGCTCATCTTGGATAAAGTTCTGATATATTTTACACATTATATATATATATATATATTTAAATATATATAAATTACATATTATGGTCATATTTACTATGTATTTATATGTATATCGTTTGTATTTTAAATGTTTGAACTGTGTTTAATTTATATTAGCATGAGGATTTATGTGTGCTGTATATAGTTTGCACCATTTCTGTTTCTCTTCTCCAAGCCTCTGCTATCTGTAATCACACTGGGCTGGAAAGCAGCTGGGTCCTTGCGTCAGGTGCTGTTGTCAGCATTCAACCAGAAGACTGAATGCATTTGTTCTTTTTTATCAATATTGGTTTGTTTCCTGACAGAAATACCGTCAAGTGTGGGAAGAATTGCAGCCATTAAGCTTTTTTTCTTCGTGTTTGGATATTCATTGTAAAGCTGTCTGGTCAAACGGGTGGGGGGGGGGGGGAACTAATAAGATAACTGTGTTTTGAAGAAAGTGAGGGTGAGGCATCTGGAATTCCAGGAGTTCATTCGTGTCACTTGGAACATGTTTGTACAGTAATATGTCTATAACCCACAGCACCAAAGGGGTCCGCTGATAACGTCCCGGTGCCAGACACAGAGGTCTCCGCCGGAAATATAGAACCCTCCACAATACTGGGCTTAATAGTTCACGTTTTAATGTTATTGCAGATCGGTGTATAGTACAGTACTGAGTATGGATGAAATAAGCCTTATAAGTTATGAGTAGTGCAAAGATGTACGCAGATCTACTGTCAAGCTGAACCTGCTTGATGGGAAGTTTGTTCATACACTACTATACAATTATATAACTAGTACTTGTTCCCTTCTGTTAAGATTGGAATAGACTTATCTTTAAGCATGTTATCGTTCATAAAGCTGATAAAGTTAACCAATTTTAAAACATTTAAGACGTAAACAGTCTGTGTATATCAACAGCGATATTTGAGTGTTTTTACCTCCATAAATATTTTTAAAATGTTTTAGTCATCATAGGATTGACCACGACACAATATTATTGACATAATATGCAATAATTTACAAATGGATACCAAAAACCAAATCATCCGCTGTTTGCTGTGTGTCCACCCTGTCCAATGTGCTCCTGATAAGTGCTTTGAGAAAATACACAGCACAATTCTTTAGCATTTCCCAAGTCCAATTACAGTCATAAAAGCGCGAGGACATATTTTTCCATATCATTAAGAGCCCTACATAGCCTGCAGAATGTACAGCAAAATGCTTTCCAGGGCCTAATACATAGGAAGTTTTATTTAATACTGGCTATTTATTGTTAAATCACAGTGACGTTACATTCTCAAATGTACAATCATTGGCAAATCACTGTGCTTTAAGAAGAATAACTCGTTCTGTGGTATGACACTATCTCAGCATGAACTATTTCCACATAAACATACTGTACATAGTGTATAATGGCTTACTTAAATCCAGAATTATTGTCTCACTTGAGAAATATAGGTAAAAAGAGATTATATAATTGTCTTTGTGGTTAATTAGCTTAATCTAACCTTCAGTTGGAGTAGTTCATTACAACGTTGTTGTTGTTTGCGGATTATAACACTGAGTGTGTAAAATTTCATAATTACTGCTCTGAATATGATCATTTCAAACCTTGTGGCTAATTTATAACCAGTGCATGATTTATGAATGTACTTTTGTCTTTTAGTATTTAGTATTGTATTCCCTAATCATCATGCTTATGAATACCTCATTAAACTGGGTTTATTTCTCAGTAAGGCAGAATGTTTTAGGGTGTGTAAGACTGTCTAAAACAGATAACTGCAAATAAAAGCATGCCTCAATTATGGGTTGTTCAAAAGAATGTCAATAATTGTGTCATGGTGAAATACTTTCATTAGGGTTATTATTTTCCAAAATTACTCTAATATTTACTCTAAACAACCAAAGAAAATCTCACACATACGTAAAAAAAAGACATACGATGTCATGTGCCTATAAATTCAGATGATCTATCTACAGTAACAGACGATTAGATTTATGATTCATCTTTGAAGCGTTGTCGTAATGTTCAAGGTCTCCGAAGTGAAAGTTAATGCGAGTCCGTGGCAGAGATCTCTTCACATCTGGTCTTGTGAAGTCAGGGCAGTTAGTTGCACAGCCATTATTAGACAGGTTCTGCTGTGTTTGGACTGAGATGGAGTGCTGTGAATGCAGGCCAAGCACAGGTCATCTATTTACACTGTGACCTTGGCTTCCATTAACTCACCGGCTAATAGAGAGAAAGCTCAGAAAATACACTAAAGTAGGTCTAACACCACGGTCATTCCAGATGTTTTAATGCAACACCTTAAGAAACTGTTAATTAGTCTACAGTGTGTTGGATTTAATGTATGCTTAAACAGTTATATGACACGAAGAAGCTTGAACAAGCATTTCAGTTCACACACAAAAAAATGAAGTTATGCTCATCAGTGACTGCTTCTGCTTTTTTTAAAGCACCTCTTAATAATAAGCAGATGCATTAATAATAGATTAAATACATACAGTTAGTACAATAATAATGTAAAATCTTACAGATTATATACAGTATTTCTATGATTTTAGTGATCATCAATTGTTTAAGTATTATTACATTTTCATCCCACTATAATAGTTCACATTACATTATTTATATTTCCATACTTATTTTATGTACCTATGGACAGTTCTATGGGGATTTCACAGATATCAAATACCACACGTATACATATACATGCAAGAAGTAAACAGACATCCATAATTTTACGATTTACAGTAAAAGTGGTTGCTATTATTATGACTACTATTTGCTTTCTTCTTTTCAGATTGAAATATACTAATCTTTTAGCATAATAATATAATATTTTAGCATGTCTAGAAGTGACAATTCCGAATACAGTTCTTATTTTTTAAGAGGCCAGATCGTTCCTCAAACTGAGGGTGGAATATCCTAATCCTTAAATAAATAATCCTTTCTACTGTTAACAGAAATACAGTTCAATTTAAAGAAAACGGTAAAAACATCAGTAAAGTCATGACGTGGTCAACCTGGATGTTCTAAAAAGCATGTGCTGTCCGAAGAAGCTATTTACGACAATAACCATGGCTAAAAGCTCTATATTAATAAAACTGAATTGAATTGAACTTAATGTACAGGACTTATCTGAGTCGGTCAGATCAGAAAACTAGAACGGTTTTGATCATGTATCATAATCATGTAAATAAATAAATAATAGGTTTCCTATTTATCATCTTAATAATTTAATTTTAGACATGCTTGAAGAATTGATGAGTTACAAATGCATGTCTGAATACATTTTGCTATGTCGGTTAAATATTACAGGTTTACAGCACTAGATGTAAATGTAAATCCTAACAAGGTGGGAAAATTTTCCTCATACTAAAGCTTAGAAATAAAGGTTGACAGATTTTTTTTTCTTCAGAGAGGGACTGTAGATTGTCACTGTTCGAGGTGTATTTACAAAGTTCTGCCACTGGGTGTCAGTCTTGCACACTATTACTGCAGATGACCCAGTTTTAGCTGTTGGGCTTTCAGGCCGTTTGCATGATAGATTTATTGAATACTTAATGTAACTTGTAGAAAGATGCTACTGCAAGCTACTTGAAGAAAAAAAAACTTTTTTAATGTGGGTTATGCTGAATTCAGGGTTGCATCCCAAACCACATAATGAGAGCTGACAGTAATGACACAAGTGGTGTACTGACAAACTAGAGGGAAGGATGCAAAATGTGGCCCAAGTGGCTACAACTCTAAGAATATAATCCGGTGCTGCTATTATTTAAAATTTACATAGCACAAATAAATTAATTAACTAATAAATAAAACCTTATTGTACATATCAGCATAACTGTCACAGAGGGCATTCCTGTGTTCGCTATTGTCTTTCTCCATCAGAGATGGTTCTCATCCATTTTGGGCAAACAAAAAGTTATATCTGGTCACTTAAGTGTACTAACAGTATATCATATGTGTTCTCTTTGCACTTTAAATTTTATTCTGTGCATTTTCTTCCATAACCTGCCAAACACGTAAGGTATAAGCTGGATGGTGTCATACTAGCCGAATCACAGAGCAGTAGATATAAGTTACGTACAGAAAGACAAGCAGATGCCCCAGATGACTCACTCTCACCCAATATAACCCAGATTGAAATAGGCCTACAAAAATACACAGAAACTCGCCAACACCTCCCGTTAGTCACTGGCCATCGATTATGAGTGCTCTAGTTCAAGAACCTCACACATTGATTATGATACAATCTACACACCATCAATAAATCTGCTGGATATCCTGTATTTATTTATTATTATTCATTTATTAGCTTTGAACCAAATTAAACAACCAGCAAAAAACCTAATTATTTGTTTAAAGAATCAAGAAGTATTACAAACTAATAGATACTATTTTGTTTCAGACTAAAAGTTTTGTTATAGGAAACCTTGTGTGCCTGAGGAAAATAATTTGTTACTTAATTTCATCACATTTTGCAGTCAACTCATTCATATAAAGCGAGTTTTTAAAATATCTAAAGCTTTGATTACCCCCAGGAGGACAGTGGACTCCACCATTATGCTCACAAAGTGGGAAAATCCACACAAATGGAGGTTGAGCCCATGGTGAATTGGGAGAAATACATAACTGGACTCTTCCTAGAGCTCCGTACACAGTCTAGAAGGTCCCTGGTCAGAGAGATGAGGAAGCATCCAATGCCTATTCTAACACAAACGAGATGTTTTCTGCAGAGAGAAACAACCATCTCAAATGCTCCATAAATCAGGAGTTTATGGTACTCAAATAAAATGCGCACTACAAAAGAAATAAAACTACAAAGTTACTCAAATAAAATGAATATGGCAGGCACTCAAAAAATTCCCTCATCTGATTAGACACAAAACCAACTTTTTGGACTAAACTCCAAATGCCAGTTCTGGAGAAAACCAGGTACAGCTCATAAAGTGGTTAATTTCATCACTGCTGTGAAACATGGTGATGGTAGCATCATGATATGATGTTCTACTCAATGACAGTGGTAGGAAGACTGCTCAAAAAATTAAGGGAATGACAAATTGAGCCAAAAATCTAATGGTCCTTGAAGAAACACTGCTCAGACTTAGGAGCAGGTTTACTTTTTAGCTTGATAATAACTCAAAGCATACAGCCAAGTCAATCCTGTAGTGGGGGCAAGTATCTGAATAGCCTTAGGTGGATAACTAAAGCCCAGGTTTAAACCCCATTCTCTACACATCTGTGTCATGCACACCCGTAACACGACCGGCACTAGGACCCGGAAGTAATAAGGTCGGGTTTCAGGAAGCATAAAAGGAAACAAGATGGCGCCTCACATTGCTCAGTCATTGAGTTTGCCCATGCTATCGCCGACGCTTCGCTCGTCTAAACGTGAGTACTCACTTTCTTGGGTTTTGCTTTCGATTGGGTGTGTGTATTTAGAACGCGGGTTTATTTGTGTAAACTCTTGCTCCCGCTTCGGGAGAGTTCTAATAATAACCAGCGTGGTTATCCTGCCTGCTCGCGCTACTTCTGCGTTTGGGTTTACCATCCACGCTACAGGGCTAACTGCTAGTCTTATGGTTCATCTCCGATTAGTTCGTGACAGAATGACTGAGCCATCAGCAGTGAACCCAGCGGAGTTTGCTCGCCTCTGCGATGTGGTTGACCAGCACGGCAAGTTGATAGATCAGCTCGCATTGGATCTCGTGTTTGAGTTCAATTCCACCAGGTACTCCACAGACCGACTGCGCATTGCTCTTCTCGTCTCGTTGCTATCCGGGCAGGCAGCTGAGTGGGCCCCCTGAGTTCTTCGCTCAGATTCAGACGTCGCCTACTCATACACGGAATTCACCCGCCAACTCAAACTCACCTTCGACCATCCTGCTGCTGAGGTGGAGACCGACTCCAAACTATATCACCTACAGCAGGGAGTGTCGTCCATAAGCTGCTACACCGCGTAGTTTCGTTTCCTTGCTGTGCAGACCGACTGGGGAGACTCCGCCCTCCGGACGACCTACTACAAGGGACTGGCTTTGCGTATAAAGGACGAGCTCGCAGGACGAGAGCTCCCAGCGACCTTGGAGGGCTTAATCCAACTCGCCCTTCGGATCGACCAACGTCTGCTCGCTCGCCCCAAACCAGCTCCCCGTACCCTGCTGCCCATCACGATGCCATTACATCAGTCTGCTCCTCGATCCACCACTTTCTTCCCCCAAGCTGCAGTCTCCGAAGCCCGATTCTCATTCACTACTCCACCTACCGGACCCGTCGGTTCTCCACCTCCCGCCATGGTTAACACAGGAGCCGGGGAACCCATGCAATTAGGACGCGCCTCCTTAACCGCTGCAGAACGGGAACGCCGATTCAGAGAGGGGCTCTGCGTGTATTGTGGATCTGCTACACACCACCATCTGTCCACCACCATCTGTCCTCTGCTACCGGGAAACGCGCAGACCCGGTGAGAAATGAGAGTGGCTCACCGGGTTCCATCTCCCTCTCCACCACCTTGACCGATGATTCCCGTCTCACGGTAAAAGTACACCTCCAGTTTGACCACCCGATGTCGACAAAGATAACATCCCACGAGACTACCGGGACCTGGCTGAAGTCTTCTGCAAGAAGCGTGCCACCCATCTACCTCCACATCGCCCCTACGACCTGGCAATTGACCTTCAGCCAGGCTCCATCCCACCCCGCGGCCACCTCTATTCCCTATCCAAGAACGAGATGCAGGCAATGGAGGAGTATGTCTCCATCGGACTTCGCCATGGTACCATCCGGCCCTCCTCCTCACCTGCCGCCGCGGGGTTCTTTTTTGTGAAGAAACGCGATGGTAGTCTTCGTCCCTGTGTCGATTACCGGGGACTCAATAACATCACCATCAAGAACCGACACCCGTTGCCTCTTACCAACTCTGCCCTGGACGCCCTCTCTGGCGCCACCATTTTCACTAAGTTGGACCTCCGGAGCGCCTACAACTTGGTGCGCATCAGAGAGGGCGATGAGTGGAAGACGGCTTTCATCACTCCTACTGGACACTATGAAAACCTGGTCATCCCCTTTGATCTCTGCAATGCACCCGCGGTAATCCAACAATTTATCAACAACGTTCTCAGACACATGTTGGGCTGCTGGGTGTTCGTCTACCTGGACGATATCCTCATTTACTCCCGAACCATCAACGAACACGTCCAGCACGTCAGGGCGGTTCTAAAGAGACTCCTCACCCACCAACTGTACTGTAAGTTGGAAAAGTGCGCTTTTCACGAGTGCTCCACCACGTTCCTGGGTTTTGTCATCTCGTTCCAGGGTGTGGCCATGGACCCGCAGAAACTGTAAGTTGTGAGTCATTGGCCCCTGCCCAAGACTCTCAAACAACTCCAACGATTTCTCGGGTTTGCTAACTTCTACCGTCGCTTTATCCGGGACTACATTACAGTTGCAGCCTCATTAACCGCTCTGACTCGCCCCTCATCTCACCCCTTCCATCTCACCTCCACGCCATCTCCGCCTTCCACGAACTCTGTCGCCGCTTCACCACTGCCCCCATCCTTCTTCACCTGGATGCTGACAAACCATTCGTTGTGGAGGTGTTGTGGTTCTCTCCCAGCAAGGTCCAGACCAAAAACTGCACCCTTGCAGTTTTTTCTCCAAGAAATTTGACCCCACTCAGCAGCGATACGGAGTAGGGGACCGCAAGCTGCTGGCCATAAAGTGGGCCTTGGAGGAATGGCGACACTGGCTCCAGGGCGCCAGAGAGCCGTTCATCGACCATCAGAACCTCATTACTATCCGCACATTGAAACACCTAAACCCCAGACAGGCACGGTGGGCATCGTTTTTCGAAAATTATAACTTCCACCTGTCATACCGCCCGGGGTCCAAGAACACCAAGGGCGTCACTCTATCACGACAGCACGAAGAAGACGTCCCCGGGCGGACCCCGCGCCTGTCCTACCACCCACCAAGATCCTTGCACCAATTAACTGGGATTTGGAAACGAGGGTTCGCCAGGCACAGACTGCGGAGACCGAACCAGCAGGTGTGCCGCCTGGTCCTCTCTATGTCCCCGACTCCATCAAGACCGACGCCCTCCAATGGGGACACTCCTCCCCAATTTCTGGACACCCCGGAAGGCGACGCACGCTACTCTTCATTCAACGCGCCTTCTGGTGGCCAAATATGAGGAGGGACGTGGACGAGTTCGTCCAGGCGTGCCCAGTGTGTGCCCGGTCCAAGGACAGCAACCAGCCATCACCAGGGGAACTTCAGCCACTCCCAGTTCCCCGCTGACCCTGGACACACATTGCCGTTGATTTCATCACGGGCCTGCCGGTTTCCGAAGGAAAGGACACCATCCTCACCATCGTCGACCGGTTCTCCAAAGCTGTACACCTGGTGGCCCTCCCCGGTCTCCCATCAGCCAAAAGGACAGCTGAGCTGATATTAGAGCACGTAGTAAGCCTGCATGGGTTCCCAAAGGACATCATCTCGGACAGGGGGCCCCAGTTCACCTCCCGGTTCTGGAAGGCCTTCTGCCGTCTGATCGACTCCACCTGCAGTCTGTCCTCCGGCTACCACCCAACGGTCAGACGGAGCGAACCAACCAACAACTGGAGCGCTACCTGAGATGCTTTATTGCTGATCGTCAGTGCTCCTGGGCCCGCTACCTCATATGGGCTGAGTTGTCTCACAACCTCCATACGTCCTCTGCCACCAACCTCAGCCCGTTCGAGGTGTGCTACGGTTTCCAACCTCCGATGTTCGACCACCAAGAAACGGAGGTTGAAGTACCGTCGGCCCAACAGTTGGTTCACCGGAGTCGACGGCTCTGGAGACGAGCAAACAATGCCATCCGACTTGCAAACCCCCGCTACACCATTCAACATCACCGTCGACACCCACCAGGACGAATGTACCAAGTAGGTGACAAGGTATGGTTATCAACAAGAAATCTACACCTGCAGACTGAATCACGGAAACTATCACCCAGATTCATCGGACCATACCGCATCAACCTCTGGATTAACCCTGTCACCTACCGGCTCCAGCTGCCTGCAGCGCTCCGGATCCACCCGGTGTTCCACACATCTCAACTTAAACCCTTCACTACGTCACCCAAAAACTATTAGTACAGGTAAATGTGCTTGGCTTTCAAAAGTACAGGTGCTTTTTTTAAATAATAAAAAAAAAAAAAAAGCTTTTAATACATGTCTTCATTTTGCTATTATGGAATATTTTGTACAGATAAATGGGAGAAAAAGTAATAAAATAATTTTTTTTCTTAAATCTATAACATGGTAAAGTGTGTAAAAACTGCAGAACTCTAAATACCACCGTAATATTCCAGACTTTTTTTTAAATTTGACTCCTGTTTGCATTTTTACTGTCATGGTTTCTCACACTCTCTTTTTCTTTCATTCACCAGATTTCTGGACGTCATGCTGGTATATGATGATGCTTAATATATTTAACTACACTAAGTGAAGCTAACTATTACAGGACTGTCAAACAGGAAAAGATTATCTCATAGACATTATATTACACAGTATTTGTATCCAATTAATACACAGAAAGCTCAATAAAACGTAATTTCTATGCTGTAACAGAAAAATTCCACAGTGACCCATGTGTGGGAGACCAGAAGAGTAGAATTTGCCCTGGTGAATGTTTATTGAGTATTATGCCATTATTTATGTATCAGCACTTCAAATTCTTTGGACTGTATCATGATTTAGTGTTGACCTGGACTACTGCAAATCCACTATATTCAGGTGGCAGAAGATTACATTAGAAGCTCTGATCATCTCCAGGGGTTTGTGGTCTTTGGTTTTGATACATCATTGATTTACCAGTAGTCTGTACATGCATTCTGAACTGATGCATTGTATAATGCAAGACTGCGGTAAATAAACCTTTATTAGATCATAGTAAAATGGGCACCTCAGTTCAAAACCATTGTCAGATAAACACACATCTGCGCACACAATTGTGCAGAACAACAACAGAAATCCTATAAGGAAAAAGTCAAATAATCTATTCATTTTCGTGACACGAACGGTACTATACAAGTTCACAACCCCGCAATGTCAAAATGCAGGTTAAAGTGATGCTGAGAGTAAATCAAGGAGGATATTGTCTGGCAGTAAATCTGTACCAGCTGGCACAAACCCTGAATAATCAATAAGGGAGTGAATTTGCGGTATAAACAAGCCTGGCAGGGGATTCTAAACATGAAAGCCTGTCCACTCTCATTCTGGCGCAAGAGAACCATAAACAAACGCCTTCTGTTGGTTATCGCGTGGAAGTTTATTTCTGACTCCGTCCTGTCCCACCACCCATCTCGCCTGGCGCAGGTCCGACAGCAAGCAGTCATATTAGCAGATGCTTTCTAGGCCAGCACATGACAAGAAAAGAAACAAACATTGGCCACAAACCAAACAAACCTTGTCAGAAAAAGCCTGAGGGGGAAACGAGAACTGCTTGAGGCAATTAATGCCTGGTTGTCTGAGAGCTTAGATGGAATTATTTATGAAGTTGTAACCAAGGGTATTTTTTTTTTTCACCAGAACATGCATTCAGACGTATAAAGGCCAGAAAACATAAACACAGTTGAAAATATATAAGAATCTTAAGTCCCTACTTACAGCTTTAAACATGTAAACAGTGTTGTTCCACATGTCAAGCCTTTAACTTGATTTAACTGACTTTGACTTAATTTTATTTTAAAGCGACTTTCAATAAGGTCAAGCCTTATAAAAAAAATCCCAACTTTATATTTTTCATACATGTAGGCATTATATTAGTGATTCAGACCGAACTGTCTTTTCTTATACACTAGTTCTTGTTTACACTCTTATAATAATTTTACAGTAGTCCACATGAAGCATGCAAAGTCATGTTAACGTACATAATTTTCATGGTGTGATATTCCTATCCAAATGATTACTGAAAATCAGAAGAATGACCACTGATGGCATTATTTTAATTATTTGTTACCAGCCTTATAAAACAGAATGCCAGAAAGTATAGGATCGTCCATCATTCCTGTTTGCTGGAGTGCAGGGTGTATATGCGGCTAAATAGAGAAAGCTGATTCTAGAAGAGCAACAGGAGTCATGTTAAAGTCATGAATCACATGAAACTATGTTTTAGTGTAATTGTATTTGTATGATTGAGTAAATTTTATTTAATTATTTAGTTTTTTTTTGTTTGTACCGTTTGGTATTAACCAAATGCATCATCATGATATTAGACTCCATGATGATGCATTTGGGTAATATAAAATGGTACTAACAGAAAATAAATATATAGATAGATACCCAAGCACATGCTTAACTGTCCATAGTACATGAGTACTAAAGTAATGAATTATACAGTAAAGTGCATCTCAAAAATTAGAATATCAAGGGAAAAAAATTTAGCAGTCTAATTAAAAAAGTTTAACTTTCGTATATTCTAGATTCATTACATTAATTATTCAAAGATTACAAACCTTTTTTGTTTTCATTTGTACAATTACTTACAAGTAAAAAAAAAATCAGTTTCTCGAAATATTAGAATATGTCATTAGAGTAAAAAAACATATATCTCAGTCTAGTTCAGTACATGCACACAAAGTCATGGTTAAGTCTGCTGACTTCACAGGTGTCCAGAAGACAACACCTTCTACAAGGAGGGTAAAACGCTGAAAGTTATCACTGAAAGGGCTGGTGTTTCGCATATTCATGGAAAGTTGAGTGAAAGGGAAAGGTGTGATAAGAAAAAAGTTACAAACAACAGGGATGACTACAGGCTTAAGAATATTATCATGCAAAGGCAATTTAAGAACTTGGGAAAGCTTCACAAAGAGTGGGGTGAGGCAGAGTCACCATGCACAGACATTTTCAAGAAATGGGCTATAAATTTCGCATTCTTGGTATCAAGCTACTCCTGAACCAGAGACAATG